>BOSO01009174.1:0-23928 GCA_018403395.1 Gorsachius goisagi | reverse complement strand
GGTTGGAAGGGACACCTAGAGGTCATCTAGTCCAACTCCCCTGCAGTGGGCAGGGACACCACTACCTAGATCAGGTTGCTCAGAGCCCAGTCCAACCTCGCTTTGAATGTTTCCAGGGATGGAGCCTCCACTACCTCTCTGGGCAACCTCTTCCAGTGTTTCACTACCCTCACTGTAAAGAATTACTTCCTTATATCCAGTCTAAACCTACCCTGTTTTAGTTTAAAACCACTACCCCTTGCCCTGTCACAGCTGGCCCTACTAAAAAGATTTTCCCTGTCTTTCCTATAGGTCCCTTTAAGTACTGGAAGGCTGCAAACAGGTCTCCCTGCAGCCTTCTCTTCTCCAGGCTGAACAAGCCCAGCTCTCTCAGCTTGTCCTCATAAGAGAGGTGCTCCAGCCCCTCAGATCATTTTTGTAGCCCTAAAACTAACTGGCCTGTACGGGGATCAAACCCGTTATTAGCACCACACTCTAACCAAGTGAGCTAACCGGCCTGCCACAGCACACCATACCACAATGTTTAATTTTTTATAATTATAACAGCAAAAAAGATATCTGTAGGGAATTCATAAAATTGAAAGTATAAAGTTTTCACTAAAAGAATGAAAATTTTCCAAATTATTGTCGTATAACCAAAACCCTAACCTAAAGAGTTATGATGGGATCAAACAAGACACATAGCCCGGCCTCTCTTAGCTTCTGTAGTTCTAAATTAACAGAGTGCCAATATACAGGTCTTTCACTTGTCAGTCCAATGCAGGTTTTGTTTTTTTGGCTTACACAATGAGAATGATTGGCCTGCCCCACACAATTTTAGAAGTTAAAGAATACAAGGCAAGAAATAGCCAAATCTGGGTTTGTAATTATCAAAAGGAAAAGTGACGGAAATTCAAAGTCAAGGCAAAACCGTGATTTCGGAGTAATTTTTAGCAACATAGATTTTGGGCAGAAGAAAATGAACCAACCAGCCAAGCCCTCACTACCTGAATTAAAAAAAAAAAACATAAGCCATCTAACACACACCAGTCCTGAGAGAGGAACGGGTCACAGCAGTTGTACCTGAGTGTGAGGGTGCCTCATGGGCCAGCAGCTCCCCCTGGGAAGGTATGCAATGGACATGTGATCACAGCCTGGTGTTTAAAAGGCAGGGATACATGCCATCATTGACACTGATAATAAATATTTATACTTAAGTTGCAGTGTAGTTCTGTAAGGGCTGATGCACGACAGAAAACGCCAATAATCAGCACCTGGGTATACCATTCCCCCCACGTATAAAGAAAGAAAACTAGCACAGTCCACCTGACTCTAAACAGCTTATAATTACGTTGCCTGAAGGCATGCCACTTTCCATAGCCCACAAAGCAAGTGAGTATAATAGCAGGGCTAAGTCCATCCACCTGCGGCTGAGCAGGTACTAAGAGGCCAGCTGAGCATTATTCTAGAGCTAGGCTGCACCTAGCAGCAGTTATATATGCTTTGCCACCAACCCCTAAAATGACAGTTTATTTAGCAGAAACACAAACAAGACACACACAAAAAGTCATTGCACCTCTATTATCGTGGTGCAAGCCTGAGTGTGATAGAAAGACACATACCAAGTGTCTCATTGAAGTTTAGCTTAACCATTTGACAAAAAATACATGGAAGCTATACAAAATAAGAAAGAATTGGAACTTCTGTACAAGACTATAGACAAGCTTAGCTTTGACAGACTTAAGCACGTGGTCTATTTCAGCTTCTCAAAGCCTAGCTGTACTTCTAACTAGATGCTAAAATGCAGGAGTTACCATGCAATGAAATGACTGTTTTAGAGGGCAGTGCCCGCTTTAAACATTTTACCCCTAAAGAAGTTAAGTCAGTTATGATGACCTAAAAACAGAAAATGAAAAAAAATTCTCACAGAACAGTTTAGTGCTGTTATGACAAAAGCAAGAATTAAACCTGCTAGACTTCTGTTTCACAGGATAGCTACGGCAGGCTACTCAAATCATTGTTTGAGCATCTATTGATTTTGCACATCAATCCTAAGCCATCTAATGCACCTCTGGAAGAAAAAATTTTGAGAAGTGGGCTAGTTGTTCTTTGACAGTTCATATCGGACTCAAATGTGTTAGATGACTCAAAAAAAAAAAAGAGATCTCAGTTTCTTTTAACATGAAAAATCAAGGTTTGCAACATAGCTGTGAGGAAGGAGTTAACATCCACAATTTTTTGAGATCCTGAAGAAAAAAAACTAAATATAACTTGCAACACTAGCACCACAGGACACCATACCATTTTCCTACCTATTTTAAAGATCTTCTCTAAACAAAGCCTTTTTAATCTGTTAAAGTACCTCTGCTTTCTCTGTTTACTCTTGGATTTTTTTTTTAAAAAGCCATAAGTCAAAATTAAGTAAAAACAAGTACCATCCTGAATAACAAGCATACAATTTATGATTAGTGGAAAAGTATTTAGCTGTGCTTCAGCGGGTAATTGGGCCAGAGCACAGGTTTCACACTGATATCAATTACAAAAGTGCTGTTCATCCCTCCCCTGCCTCAGAAAAAGAAGACAAATCCTAGCAAAACCCCACTCATCTTCCTAGTCAGGAGAAAGTGCAAGAATTCTCCGGGGCCTGCAGAGAGCTGGCTCTCACTATATATGTTACTGCGACAAATGATAAAGCTCATAGTGGCAGATTTGAAAACAAACCAGAATTGAGTGATATCACCACAAAGTAATCAAAGAAACAATTTTCAGAGCATCTCTTCAAGGTCTTGCCTATACCACAGCCTTTAAGCTATGATCAAGGTGCCATTCTAAGAGTAACTTTACCGAGACTCAACTCTATTAATATCAATAATATTCTAAAGAGCACATGTAGGACATTCAGCAATTTGAAGTTCAGATTTGAAGAACTTGCTATTTTAACTTTAGTATCTTAAATCTGAGCCCAAGCACTGCCAACTATTAGACTGATTTTTTTTATTTGCCGATTTATGGATGAAAAAAGGAAAAAAACCTTAATTTATAGGAGAAAAGGAACCACAATCAGCTCTGAAAGGATGCCGTTTCACTTGTACTGAAATGAACGGTGGACATAAAGAAAGCTTTACAATTAAAACCTGTGTTCTAAGAAAAAACTGCATTAAAACACAAACAGTGAGTAAGTCCGTTCTTATGCAATCCAGAGCAGGCCAGTGTAAGCTTGAATTCTGCTGCACCCAGTGACTTAATGGAGGAAGGAAGCTATGCCACAAACTGTTTCAAAAGATCTTCAAGGTTATTCAGATCTTTAAGAAGAGTCCATTTCACTCTTCCTAGATGACATAACTTGTATAATTTTTTTAAAAAAATTGCATAAACAGACTTTTTTTATTGCTAAACAGTCACCATAGCTTCATTAATTGGCAAGTTCTGACATATTAGATTGCTGGACCAGAAATACCACTTTAAAATTATTTCTTCTTAAATCCCTTCAAGGCTAATGTAAATAACTTTTTCAGTTTTCTTCTCTTATTAAGTAAATTTCAGAGATACTAGTATAGCTGTATTTTGTGTCTACTTCTGCTCTTGGTTTTTCTAAGCAGCAACACAAAATTGATATTCTCATCAGTTGCACAGCCTCCCACAGGTTTCTGAATAGCAGCAGTAAAACTGAACAGTCTTGTTAACTCTGTGACACTGCTGGTTAGCAAAATGAACCCTGAGCAGCAAAGGCTTTGAAATAATCTTGAGAAACTGAGTTGACCCTGTAAGCTAAGGAAGGCCTCATTATATTAATTTACACTCCAGCTTGAGTTTGAAGGGTTATCTTCACCATCCAGGGGCTACAAAATTAGAATGTACAAATGTTTTCAGTTTTTTGTCTAGAAAACAGATCTGTGCTCTGACCTTTTAGACCCCTGATGTTTAGGGTAAATGTAGGATGTAATACTAATCTACTTGGATATGGCAATATTTAAACAAGCTTCTAGGCTAGGCCATGTTGCAGTGTACATAGATTTATGATGAGTAAGTATTTCTTCACTTTGCAATTCCTATATGTTTTTGCGTGTCTACTGTACAGACACACTGCTCTCTACAGTTAACTTTTAAAAAAATTATGGGTCTAATTGAACACGGAACCTGAAGAACAGGAACACTTCATGATCTGTGCTACATACTACCACCATAATAGCCAATGTTAATATCATTTATTTCAAACAGAAGCAAGCCTGACACCTGTTTCAAAAATAGTCACAGTGCTGAGCACACTTAACCTACAACAAAAGTCATTATTGGTATCTTATGCCAACCCACTGTAAATCCCAGATGTGAACTCTAAAGAACTCTGAAGAGTACGTGTATTGACTATTCAATTGTACTTGAATTCTACCTCTGGTAAGAAGGGAAGATGCGGAGGAGATCCTGTTGGTGAGTTTTTCCTTCCCAAAATGAACCGTCCTGCAAATTAACATTTGGTTGTGCTCCAGGAGCTTGGAATTCCTCATCTGTTTGTGCCTGATATCAGTCATCAGCTATGTCAGCCCTGAATTGGTCAGGCAGTTGGGCTAGATGTTCATTACAGGTCCCTTCCAACTGAAATAGTGTATTCTATTCTAGTCCATGTGGGGAAACCCCCCAACCAGTATGCTGCCCATTATAGGTACATCAGTCAGTAACCACTTCTAACTTATGATACATCAATTCAGAAGGCCCACCTGTCTCATTCAACAATTATTAAATATACCCAAGGCTTTATTTTAAAACATTATCTCCAAAGCTGAATATAATCTCCAGAGTAGCGAAATGCACTATTAGGGAAAAGCTGTAAGATCATATTTTACCCTTTTCTCTTTTTCCGGTCTTCCCTTATTCCCGTTCTTTCCTCTCCAGCATTATATGTCTTTCTGGAGATACCTCTCCATGGTTTTTCATCCTACATATCCTAGTTGAGATGATGACAAATAGCAACAGCAGAGACACGCTTGATGCTTTGTTGTTGGGATTATTGTAGGATAAAGGAAGGAGAAATAGACTGGAAGGTGCCTACGGTCACAAATCCAAATTGTTCTCATCCTCCTGTCCTCTGATTTGATTCCTAATTTGACCCCAACAGCAGCAGGAGATAGTTCCTATGCCTTTTGCCATATATAGCTTATAACAAGAAGCTACTTCAGTTTCACTTTAGTATTAAATAACAAAACCAAAAAAACCCACCGAACAAAGTAGGAAAGAGCCCAAAATCCAAACCAGTAACATTGTCAAATTAAAGGATGAAGGGAATGCAGAACTGTCCGATAGAAAATTATTTTTTCTTAATTGAAGAGCTACTTTTCTTCCACAATTGCAGTCCCAATTCTCACATCACTTATTGTCGTAGAATACTTTCAAATCAACCTAAGTGAAGCGCCAGGTTTATTAACACATGTAATTATTTTTAATGGAAGTATCATAGTAAGATTAAGATCCTAAGGACAACGTTTGGGAAGCAAGGACAGCAGAAGAGGAAAGGAATTTATTTAAAAAGTTGAGTCTTAAAAGAAATAAGTTTAAATAGCCTTTAAAGAGCACTAGAAGACTGAAATAAAACCAATTCAGTTCTTAGTGAAGTATTTCTGTGTGTCTTTGTCTCCCCCTCAAAAAAGACACAAGTTATTTTTGGACTGTTTTTTGAAACTCCTGTGCTGATTTAGCTGATACTGAAAGCCAGCTATTTAAAAGTTAATTTATACGCAGTTGCAGATAAGCAATCATATTGGGAGATGTGCATGTCTATAGAAAGCCCACAAAGCACAGGAAACTTCCTATGCAGATACGGGTAATATATCTAAGCTTTGTTGTTGCGGTTTATAGTGTTACCAACAGGAAGCCTCAATGGTTTTGTAACAGTCACTTATTCTAGAGAGAATAATCTCTACGGATAATACCAAGATCAGCCTTTAAAATGAAGTATTTCATAACCACAAAACCAGAGAACTGCCAGGGATGATGCAGTAATGGTGAGAGAACCATTACTTCAGACCCAACAAGTCAACTGTATTACCCCACTCAGTGCAAGCTTTTGTTTCTTCCCTGCTGTGTTGAGGGAAGGAGAGACTGCTGGTGGCCCAAACAACTATGAGAAATATTTCTTTACCAGTAAATGCTCTGGGTTGAACGCTGCTAAGAAGGAACCTGTATGCCTACTTTGCCGATTCAGCTGCAAAGCCAGTCAAGGGCTGAATTGCACTACAGCTACCAAGCTTTCATCATTTATAGTTACAGACTGCTGACAGAACTACTAACCGTTCGGCAAGCAGTGATTTAGGATATCAGATTCTGAAACCGTTATAATGTAGCTGAGGCTTTAGTCTGTGGTCATCCATCCTTGGCTTTCTGAAACACAACCAGGTGGAAATGAACTCAGCAAGTCACTAAACAAAACCCAACTATATTACTTTTAACAACTTTCACACACATGCCTACTGGAATAAGTATAAACTGCTGTTTCTTGTTTTATAGTTGGATTTTAACATAGTTTCTTAGGAGTGTGAACTAGTCAGCTGTCAGCAGTATTTAGAAGACAGTTTATGGATAATAAGTATATTGGAAACATTAAGTTGTGACAACTAAGAGAAACGGGCTAGAATAAATCACACTAATGATCATCTAGCTTTATCTATAAAACAAAGACCTAAAAAGTATGATTTGACTTTAACAAGGACTGGCCTGCTTTAAGAACAAACAAACATGACATATGCTGAAGTAAGTGGGTCACAGAATAGGTCACTTCTCCTGAACACCAGTGAAAACATGATTTCAAGCCTAGTGTCCCAGAATCTGTAATTAGTACCAGCCACAAAATATTCCTGAAGTCAACCCTGCTACAGCATCTCTAGGAGATAGTCCAACTATCTTCCAACTCCAATTATGTGAGCTGACAGTCCCACTAGATTTAAAAAGATTATTTAAGCCACTTGTGACAATTTGCTTTTGTGTCCAATAGCTTACGTGTTCACTTTCCACTGATTTGTTCACTTGGCCACGTCCCTATTTCCAAAAAAAATCCCACAAATTTTTTTCACAAAACATTGCACTTGCAAGTAATAGCAAGTTTGTGAAATATTGCTAGAACAACTTGTACCACACCATCTGCTACATGTGGAGAACTGAGAAATCAGAGATCTGTCTGGGCTTTGAAATTTGATTTTTAAGTTAGTTCTGACTAACATCTTCTGAAGTAACTTAGTTGCAGTCTTACCTTCTTCAGACTACGTTCCCCTGCCTATGTGAAAAGCACACAGGAAATATACATATACCAGGCATTACAACAGATTGGCAGTCTGCATTATATTGTCCCTTCCATCGAGTTGGAAGGGTCCTCTCATTTGCGAAATACAGTATGCAAAAATCCCAACATAAGACAAGGTTTAAAAACAAGTATTGAATGCAACTGAATCTGCAGGAATAATTTAGATATCATGGAGAATGATGCAATAGAGAACATGCCTGTAATTTCATGTTCTACAGGAGATGTTCCTCTAGACACTTAGCTGAACTATCCTTTATTCCCCAAATAATTAGTTAGGAGTTATTTATACACTGTGGTCCCACAAGAGTTCTGATTTACAGTACAAAGAGTCAGGCACTGAATACAGTGATTATATTCCATCTGCAGAGGGCATTTACTGACAGGAAAGTCTGCAGGCAAGTAGCTCTGGCCCGAGCTTGCTGCATTTCACTGGGATGAAAAATAAAGAACATTTTAGGCGGCCCACAAAGTACAGTTGTTAAACTGACCCTATTTTCTCTCCTTCTTTCCATTTTCCTGTATCCAGCCCTTCAGTTTCACTGGATTTCAAAGGGATAGTGTTATTTATGCTTCTTCCTATTTTAGAATGTTTTTATCATGTGGCATAGCACTCCAACTGCCTTAGGGGAGCTTTAATGATAATTTTATTTTTAAAAGTATAGGCTTATCTTGCCTGACCTTGATGCACATAGTAAAAGGTTGCTAAACTCCTCCTCTAGAAAACAAAACAGGGAACAAATGTCCTGTGCCTGCTGGATCAAAAGCTCAAGTGTGGCAGAGCCTTCCGCTACCCCAAAATATATCACCAAGGCAACTGTAGCAGTATTGCAAACAGGTATTGCAAAGGCTTCCTAGCCAGGATTTCAATAACCTGATTTTCCTGCAGTATGTTTTCTACAACACTCAGCAAGTCTTTTTGGAGATGAAAAGCATGCTAGCACCCTTCCAAAGAATATCTTGGTACAGTAGGCAGTTATCACTGCTCTTCAGAAAGAAAATTAGAGCACGTCACTGTTCAAAGGTCATACAAGGAGCCAAGTAGAGCCCATGCAACTTGGAAGTTGTTGGTTGTCATCAGTTGTACCCCTTCACTCAAACAAACTACTGAAAGGATAAGGAGAAAACCTCCTTCCCTGCTCTCTCTCCCCTGTTCCTTCTCTGAAAGGGAAAGCAATCTCACCATGTAATGGCACCAACTACTACTTATCTTTTCTGGTTGCACTGAACTGTAAGAATTTGATTGTAACTACCGTTCACTACAGCTTCTCCTTCTTGAGTTGCTGTCCCTGTGGTACTAGTTAATTCTGATGCAGTGTACAGGGGAACATCAGGGTTTGAATAATCCTTCTGTTTACACTCTTCCTTTCTAGTACACTACTAGCAACCGACATGCTCGATGATCCATTGCTTGCTTTTCTACGTCACAGATTATGTGCTACGAATGCTCCCAGTGGGGCACTTGGAAGGGCTAATTGCAAAAGGCTGCAAAATCCACAACTATCTTTCGCATCTTCGAGAACCCTGCTCCACGGCTAACAGATCACATCAGTGCATCAACTTGCTTAAGATTTTTCTGCTCAACTACACAGCGGTGCTCACAGAATTCACTACTACAATGACTTGAAGCCCCAAGGAGTCTACATGTCTGTTCTCATGACAGAATAGTGGGATGCCACAATACAGATTTGCCAGTTCTTTCCATAAAGCAGACATCTTCAAATTCCTTGCGTCTTCCAAAAATACATTGTGAAGTAGGTAGTGCCCGTATACCTGTAGTGCTTCTCCTACACAACTGTAACAGGGCCAACATGTTTGAGACAAACTCATTTAACTCAATGTCTCAATTTCTCGAGGGCAACTACACTTCAAGTGAAAATATTCTTGTCTCAGGTTTTTGGTAGCCTACCGTAAGAGATTTTACACTTTATTGATTTGACACAACCTGTTCTTCAAAATCCTGTAGCAAAATGGCTCTGAGGCTGAAAACATTGTTTACTTCCATCCTTTTCATAAGCAATCCAGAAGAAGCAACCCCTCAAAATGAACTTTGGCAAGAGTACTTAGTAAGGTTCATGCCGTTCCTGGAACAGTATAGTATGAAATCCACCCACATGAGCTGAGGCAGAGATTTGTATCTGTAAGGGTCTACCACCAGTCAACAGGTTGTCTTCCTTGCACCAACGAATCTATCAAGGAAAGCCAAGGAAGGCAGATAATCTAGGCTCATCCTTAAACTGGCTGATTTAGTCAGTGGTCCAAGAGTGCTAGCCCATAATCCTGTTCTTCTATCACTTTTCATACACTGTGAATACATATCTAGAGATGGGACAGAAGGGTCAGTTTCAGAAAGAAATTACTAGAAAAGAGGAATGTGGATCAAGTAGCTTCGCCAGCAACCACAGCATCTCACCAAAAGCAAAGCACTCAAAGAAAGCTAGCAGCTAGCCAGGTTAAGTAAAAAGGGAGAACAAGGTCAGTACATGAAAAATAAGAATAGAAGTTGAGAAAAAAAATTCCCTTGGACAAGGGGAGTCAGGATCACAAGAACACAATTTCTCTGAGAAAGCAGGTGAACTCCAGATTCAGGAACATGACAAAAATCTTTGGTTATTGCCCAAGATGAGTATGTAAATAGGTACCCAACTTAGACAAGCGTTTGCTATAGATTATTAATAGTGAGTTGTTCATTCATTTCTCGTAAAACATGCATAGACCCAAGGAACAATTTAATACAGCTGAGGTATTCACCAAGATGGGACAGGAGTTTGACGCCTGCCCTAAAACTCTCAAAAACTGCATTGGCAAAAAACCCCACCCCTTTTACATAATCTAAAAGAATAAAAAGCTGTATCTTATTTTCAATGGACACATCTTTCTTCGCAGTCTGCAGGAAAATAACCGAAGCAACAAAAAGACAAGTAAAATTATATTCATTACCTTACCGCTGAAGCAGATAACATAAGCAATATAAATAGTAATTATTTTAAAAGATACAATTGCTGTTATCACAGAGAAATGTTCGTTTTATATGCCACTGAACAGTTTTATCCAGAGCATGTTGGCTTTCCAGTCTCATTCCTGTTTCTAGGTCAAGGGAAGACAGAGCAGGAGGGCTGGCAGAGGATGTATTTTGTCTATTTGATGTGCATGCATGCTTAAGGAAGCTTTTTCTTTCAATTTCCCTACCACTACATGTAAATAATTCTCCCTACCTTCTATCTTTAAAATGCAGTATGGCAGAGGGAGAAGCTAGAAGGATTTGTGCAGGATGCTGAACTAAAGTACTAATAAAACATGCAGCAATAAATTAGAAGATGCGCTTGATCCGTCCCAACTGTGTTATTCTGAAGTAACTACATGTCCCCACATGCTGTACCGTACTTCCCACAAACGTCCTTTCTGTCCTTGCTTTGCAAGACCAAGGACCAGTCATCTTGGTACGGAAACACTAAAAGACAGGCAGTTTGTCGTTAGCAGGAGCACTCTTGCCTGCTAAGTCACACTTAGCAGTCTATACAGCAATTTTGCTCTGCTGCTAAAGACTTAGACTTCAGCATACTGAAAGAAGCGGGGTACACGCATAACTTCCAAGATCTGCTCCTAACATTGTGACTTTAGAGTATTAGTTTATTTTATAGTAAGTTTCTGCCAAAGTGCCTTTTAAAGTACAAAAATACAAAGATGACAGAGTAAAATACAAAGTTGATGATACTATGGTTGAAAGATGCAATGAAATAGTAATCCTAATTGTAGTAATAGCGGGTCAGGCATTTCAGCAAGCTCAGAGTTCTGTTTTGGTTTTAAAGTTGAGACTGCTCCCTGAACTCAAAAGCTGTGATAACACTGAGATTTTGAGAACCAGATTTAGTGCTGCACTCTTGTTTTGATAGATACTTATGTGTCAGCAGTCACAGCAGATGATATTTACATTTAGACTGCTGCTTGCATATTCCCTAATCTTTTTGCCTATGCGCGTTCTATTGAGCAAAAGAAAATATGTATTGTCAGAAGCAGCCTTGCTCTATAAACACTGACATCTCTCTCCACCGAAAGCCAAACCAGCTGAGCTCTCCACAGCAGATTCAGTTCTTCAGGATTAGAGATGCATCCACGCATCTATTTTCAACGTGCTTGTCAAGGCAGACAGGTTTCAGTTTATCATACCTTCCAAAACTTGTGCATTATACTAAGATGTTGCCAAACAGATATAATAAATTTAAAAAAACATAGTTACAGAGGGGGATTTGAAGTTGTGGGCTCCTCCTCAGAGAGGTTACAGAAACTCATCGTGTTGCATTAAACATTTCCGGTATCAGTTTACAGCAGTAAAAATAGAAGTGGACCGGCAAAAACTTCATCTGAGAATCAGATGGCAGCTATAATGCCCCAGTCAAAACAAAATCGCTTGCTGTCAGGAGCTATATAGCTACGGAGACTTACAGATCTGGAAGGGCGAGTTATAAGCGCCTCGGTAAACAGAAAGACAAAGCACATGTAACGTTTACCTTTGTAAACAAAAGCAGAGCTAGGAACCGCAGCAGTGACAGCTACCGCGCACTGCAAGTTTTGATCCCCGGTGGTGCCACCCCGCTCCTGCCGCGGATAGCGAGCAGACACCGTCCCCAGCGCCGCGGGAAGTTTCTCCGGCCCCGAGCTCGCTGCCAGGCTCCGGGCTGGGCCGAAGCAAGGGTCCCCCAGGACGTGGCGGCAGGGGCTGCCCCGATCTCCCCGCCTGCCAGAGGCGCCTCTCCTCACCCCAGCAAGTCCCGCAACTCTCCCCTCCCCCAACCAAACCAACAACAACAAAAGAGGGAGGGGAGGAAGGGCGATCTCGGCCCCTTCCCCCGGGCCCCCCACCCGACCCTCCGGCGGGGGGCGAGCGCAGGCGGGCGCCCCCCCCCCACCCAGGCCCCTCCCGCCCGGCGGCGCGGCCCCCGGCCCGGCCCGGCCCCCCTCACCGTGCTGGGTGAAGATATTGAAGCCTCCCTCGGCGGTGCGCCCGGCCGCCTCCCGCCGTCGGCCCGCCGGCCTGGCCGCGCTGCTCCCCCGCAGTCCCCGCGGCTGCTGCTGCTGAGACGGCGGCTGGTGCTGGAGCCCGGCACCCGGCTCCCCGACGCGGCCCACCTGCTGCCCCATTGCCGCGCTCCCGGCCGCGGCCCGCGCTCACATGCCGCCGCCGCTCCCCGGCCCGGCAGGCGGCCTCCCGCTCCTCCCCCCGGCGCGGCCCGGCGGCTCCCGCCCGCCCGCCTCGCCGCCCCCGCCGGCCTCCGCGGCGCTCCGGCCTGGGACTCACGGACTCGCCCCCTCAGCCCCCGCCGCCATCTTAAACCACAGAGCGCCGGGAGAGCGGGGACAGAGCGGCTCCCGCAGCCACCTCCGGTCCTCCGAGGGAGGCCGCCTACCCCGCCCCCGGCACCGCCACGGGCGCGCGGGCAGCGTGGCCGCGGCGAGGACGGGCACGAGGAGGGAGCGTGCGCAGGCGTGGGCGGAGGAGCGAGGCCCCGCGTTACCGAGCGGAGCGCGGCCTCGGAGGGCCCTCACGGCCTGGCCGTGGTGCAAGGCCAGGCGCGGGCGAGCCGCCCGCAGGCCGCGGCCGCAGCCCCTGGGCCTCCTTGCTCATGGCGAAGCTGAGCCCCGGACCCCGGAACCTGCTTTCGCTGTAGGCTAAAGCCGGGCCGGTTCGCCTGCAAACCCAGGCGGGTGCGAGGTGTGCAGCCAGGGTCGTGTACCAGGCTGCAGCAGAAGGGAGTGGTGGTGGGCCTGTCCCCTGTGCATCACCTCCTCCACGTCTCAGCGGGACCCAGGTGAACTCCCCGGGCTCCTACCAGAACTTGCTCTTCTTCGCCTCTCGCCCTCCTGGCCAGGGGCGTGGAGGAAGAGGAAGGCATGGCTATATGAATAACTTCAGGCATGTTTGTGGCTGGGCACAGTTGGCAGCAGCGTCTTGTCATCAGGTGGCTGAACGTATGCTCTAATCGGTGATTGGTAAACCAGCCTTCTTCCAGCTTCTGTAATCGTAGCGTAAGGCTCTCGAATTCAAAGCAGAAGGGAGGAGGTTTCATCCTGAAAGGTAATGGTGCTTGTTGCAGTTTAGAGGACCTAGGCACTTGGAAGTATTTCGCTCTCAAAGGTAGCTCGTATTTCAGCAGTGCTTTGGCAGTGTTGCCTCATCGTGGGTGAGCCACAATGCGGCTCATCCCAGATGCCCTCATCACGTCACCGAGAACTGATGTGACAGTGACAAATTGGCTTGGTAACGCTCCGAGCCAGCCAGCTTCCAAGGGGCCACAGCAACCTGCAGCTGGACCAACCTTCATGTGGCTGTCCTAGGGTGGGGAGGTAAGGAGAAGCTCCTCTCTGAGCTCCCTGAAAGTCAGCTTTCTTGCATGAGATACCTAGCAATGGGAATTCTAAGGTTATAGTCAACCTTCCCGGGGTCATGAGGTGCTACCAAAATGCTATCTGTACTGTCACGTGCGCTCAAACTGTGCCCTGCTGCAGTAACAATTCTGTCTAAATAGGGCTGGCTCATCCAGCAGGGCTGGTGTGTACTCTGACACAGGCTGGAGTAAATGGGAGTGAGGAGCATGTGGAGCCAGAAATGCCTGAACGCACTAAATTAATGGACTGAGAACACTGGGAAGATCAGGAATTACAGACAGACTTGCTAATAACACACAACAAAACAGTTCTTAAAATAGCACTGGGAACATCTGGAGTGTAGCACGGGGTACGTGTTGCCAAGTCCGGGACCTTGTAAGGGCACAGTTACGTGTATATGAGCAGAGGGTGTCTCTGCAGGATGGACAGTCTGGGGCAGAACTGGCCCACATGGGTAAACTGCAGTGGAGATATTTCCTGGTCTCGTTCCAGTTAGAATTTGCAGGGTTTGGCATTTATAAATGGTTTGCCTTGTAAACAAAATGTATATTCTCTGGAGACTGTAGAGGGACAACAGAGAACTCCCTCGTGCCATTTGCAGTTGCCATGTAGGATACAACCACTCTCTAAAAATCCACAGAAATAGTATTTTTGTTTCCTAATGCCTTTTACTCACTGATCCTAAAGAACCATCCAGAAGAAGGCCATTAGCATTTTAAAAGAAGATGCTAGTGTCAGGAGACTATTACACAGAAATGCACTAGGGAGGATTGGGTTTAAACATTGTTCTTCTTCCTCAGATCTCATTAAATCCTTCATTCTCCATACAAGCAGATTGTGCACATCTAGCAGCTCGCTGTGCATTACATTAACATCCGACTGCAGAAACATCTTAACTGGGGATGGAGTTGGACAGGGGCTTTCTAAAAAGGTTTCCTGCAAGGGGAAGAGGGTTGCAGCATGGTTACCATTTGCTGTTGTATAATACCATTTTAAGATCATGCCATACCGTATTTAAAAAGTTTTAAAACCAGTGCCCCAGCCATTGCTGGTTGTGGACAGCATACTAAACACACCCCCTTACCCTCAGACTGTACCCCACTTGGTCCTCTCAACAACATTGTTTATATGGTGTCATATAAGCAGGGGATGCCGAGCCCGGGTTGGTGACCACCCTTCTAGAGTGCCTGCTGGAAGAGCAATGGGGATATAAACAAGAAACTCCCCAAATGGAAGATAACTCTCTTCTACTGAGTCACCAATGATGCTGAGCCACGCTGTTCCTTACTGTTAAAACGGGAGCTAATAAGTATTTACTTCACAGAGTGTCATGGTTATTAAACCATGCGAAGATTACAAAGTGCTTTGAAGAGGTAAAATCTGTTTCAATGCTGCCTATTATTATCAGCTGTGATGTTATCAGCCTCGTGTAGTATCAGGAATAGGTTGTTTCTCAGAAGGTAAGTTCTTTTGAAGAGGTCTGGCACCGTGCATTAATGAGGCATCAGTAACAGTTACTGTCCTCCTGGCGATTTTGGGCTTCCAGTCAATTTGCCGTTTCATGAGCTGTTTGAGTAAGGGATAAAAAGGACCAAGGAACAAAGGCAGCATTGAGGTTACAGTAATGTGCCTGACGAGAAATGTGGTATTTCTAGAAACACTTCTGAACTGACTTTAAATATTCACCATATATCCATTTTTTGAAGCTTCTTATAAGCACTGACAATGCATTGCTCCGCATCCACAGTGTGCTCCAAAAATCACATAATCAAGTAAATGCTGGCTGAGCAGGCTTACATGCTCAGCATTACACGTCATGAGCGTGCTGGTGTCATCTGCCTGAAGTACAGGTTCCATGCCAGAAGCAGCATGTGGACAAATTGAGACTCCTGAGCCTAACTTAAGTGTTGAGTCAACTGGGCAGTTTCTCTTTGTAACTTAGGAAAAATTAACTAGCAGTACTCTGTCGGTGGCTTGAAAATTAATTCTAGGAGTAATCTTTGCTCTTCTTCCGGCTGGTATACCTTCTGTGTATCAAAGCTACACAGAGAAACAGATTTGTCTTAACATTTGGCTGGTATTTAAGATGTGGATGGTATTAGCTGAGGTTAAGCGCCTAGAACAACAGAGGCCTGATCGCAGCATTTGGAGAGTTCTCAAGAGTAAGGAATACAGGTGCATAACATGTCAGGATTTTTATGCTTTTATTGCAATACCAGAACAAGTTGTGGAGCTCAGGACAGCTGTAACTCCCCCGGGATGTCTGCAAACGTAATGTGTAACGTCCACTAGATGGCCTGCAGCATTGCTGCTCGGTGTCCCTCTAACACCCCGGATGTCACCTGTGTGCAAACCATGCAGCCACCTCTTAGACTTAACGGAGGGATTCTGGGATAAGACATTAAAAAAAAAAAAAAAAAAAAAATTTAAAAATCTGTTAAAGGCTTCATGGCACAAGGTTAGTTACTCCACAGTAAACATTGAAAGCTTGTAAGTGCTGAGCCATTCCAAAGGAGAATGTCGTTTCTTGGTGCAACATGTACAAGCACTCACCCTGCCATCTCTGATTGACAGGTCTTGAAATGTAGTGTCTGCACAGATCTTGCATGGTGTTTCAGTGTTATCTTAAAAGTTATTTCAAATCCGTACTATGATTTAAATTAGAATTTATGTAGTGTATGCAAGATAGCTTGGGGTACTCACATGCCTGTTCAATGAGAGTCTATGAACATAAAAGCTTTCTGGGGAGATATGGATTTTGCCCAACAGCGCAGAAGGGTTCACATGCCGCCCTTGACAGATGACATTTCCTCTGCCAATAACTGTTCTTTCTTCCACCATAGCTAAAACAAAAACGACACACACCCTCTTTCCCCAAACACCGCATCCCACCATCCAACTCGCCCTTTCCTCAGTGTGACCAACCTTTTGTTCTCTCTTTGATGCTGCTTCAGCATTATACTCACTCAAGCCACTCTTCTGAGACTGCCAGCTACTGGTCTAAATATTGATGCCTACTGGGAGAGCGAGCAAAGGAAGGGTTCTGTGCGAAGGGAGGAAAGGGCCTGGGTGTATGGTGGTGTTGCCGAAAAGATGAGTGTGTCAGTGTGTAGAGACAGCCAGCTCACTACAGTGTCTCAAGCATCCCGATTCAATTTATCTGATTTATTTATTGATTTATTTGGTCCCATGTTTTTGGTTTAGGTATACTGTGTAACTAACCAACCGCACGGATCATAACTGTGTGGCCGGTCCTTGTGTACCTATCTATTAACTGTAAACAGCAACACATTAACTGTGCTCAGGTTGTGCAAGAACTGTGCCCATCATGGTGTAACCTGTAACCTTTTCACAGCCTCCATCAGAGCAAAGCCAGAGGTGGGGAGACATGGAGTAAGCAAATTATAGGACCTCTCCAGTACTTGTTTTCCTGTCCGATACATTTCTGTTAAGTACTACAGCTGTACCGCCCTACCCAAGCATCTGTTTAAGGCACGAAAGGTTGTAGAAGGGTATGCTAATAAGAACATTAAGAATGCTGTTTGTTTGCCTTTTTCCGTGGAAAATGTTGCCTCTACCAAATAAAAATGATGACAAGCCTCTGCATCTGCTGGGAATTGCAAATTAGTACTCGGCTTGCACAGCGTGATCACTGATAAAGTACATTTGCTGAGGTAATATGAGGTCCCTTGACAGCGCTGATGATGATTCAGGCTTTTAGGCATTCCTCTGCAGGTGGGTCAATAGGAGTGTTTTGCCACCAGAGTTCCAGGTTTGCCTTAATTCATGTTTAGGAGCCTAATTTTTTTGGTTCCTAATTTGAAATCTTACCAGCTCATTGGATGGCAAGGGAGTTCTCTGGTTTGCAGATGCAAACTTTTCTTCCTGTGTTTTCTGTTTTCTCCCCCCGAGAGGTTTGTAGCCAGAGAGCTGACATTCAGATAAGGGATAGCAAACACTTCAGAGCACAGTACTATACTGCGGTACCTCCATCAATGCCTCTGAGACCAATCTCATCCCACCTTAGATTCCTCTGATGACTACTGTATTTGAATTAGAATAACCACTGTGACAGTCCAAAACAAAATGAAGGCTACGTTAGCCAGGAAAAAAAAAATAAAAATCTTGTTTTTCTAAGACATGCAGCTAAAATAAGACGGAATTAGAATCATAGAATCATTCAGGTTGGAAAAGACCATTAAGACTCTGGACTTAGCAGTGCTTCCTCGCCATGCTCTTTGCTTCATGTACTTGTTTCCCCTTATATCCCCTTCACCTCTATCTTCTTGCCTCCCTACACTGTCACCCATGTTCAGAATACTTTGCCAGCCAGTGAGTTCCCGGCACCTTCACTTCCCTTTTCTAAATCATACTGAAAACCATGTCGTCCAAAGTTGCCCTTGTTACAATAATTAATCTCTCCGTGATTGCACTCCTGGTTATTGTTTTGAGTTGTACACGCTTCTGAGTTTAGTCTTTGATCTTGTAAGGAAGCCTGAGGGTACAAATTCTGCAGGACTGGTGCTCTGTGTTACAAATTTAGGATGGCAGGGATCCAACCTTGCTCTGGACCACTTTGGTAAATGCCCATGTGCCCTGGCCATGAATGGTGCCATGCTCTATGCAATGGTTCTAAATAATTAAATCACTTTTTAAAGTCAAAGTTTGGTCTAAAATATTGTTATTGTTTCATTCTACAAAGTCCGGATAGATAGTTCCTTGGCAGGCCTTTTTATTTAATTATGCAAGAATTGTAAGTGATTACTGTATCTTTGAAATGACATTGTGTTCCCTCCTTACGCAGTTGCCTAGTGTTAAATATCCATGCTTTTCAGCTTCCAGCTTTAATGTTACTTCTTTAAAAAATGCTCAGTAGCATGAAACTGCTCTAAAGAAAAATTTAATTATACAATGGAAGCAGGAGAAAGCACTAGGGTTTTGTAGGATGTTTCTGTGAACGCGTATGTATGTGTGTGTGCACAGAATAGACTGGTACCCAAGAGAGCAGCATATACACTTGTAATCAAATGTCACTTAAATTTAAAACTTGTTCCTTCTGTTAAACATGCAAATATTTCCATTCTCTTTGCAAATTCTGCCTCTCTGCTCATTACCAAACCTTTCAGAAAAGACGTAAGCCCAACTCTTCCTCTGATCAGGCTCTTAATGTGTTTTGTGTGGTCTTTATTTAGACTGTAAGCTTGCTGAAGTAGGAAATGTCGTATAAAAAACCAGCTACTCTGTCTCATTTCACATCCAAATTCTTCTCCCATACCAGCTGTGTGTGTTTGCCTAGCAGCAAGTCTTCTGTTAATGAATGACTTGTTCTCATTAGCTTGTCAGGCTGGATATGTAGCCTGTAGTTCCCTCTCATACAGAGCAGCGCTCCTTCCCGTGTAGCTTCTGGTAAATCAAACAATGCCATACACAAAGCCTTGTGTCTCCGAGACCTTTGTACTTGTAATGATTAACTAACACGGAATGCCAAAATAAAGTAACTAGCTGCTGGTTAAATGTATTTAACATAAGCAGAGTCCTATGGACTGCGTGGCGTGGGGATTGTTGCAGGCTTTACCATCAGCTGCCACTTCTTAAGCCTTCTTTAAAAGAGGGGGAAATGAATTCCCTGATCAGCAGAGCCAAAGGAGTTGCACTGGATACATTTGTTTAGTGAAGCTGAGGTCCACAGTGGACCTCTGACACCTCGGAGGTTTTCAAAATGAGGTCCAGAGCAGCCTCATCTCACTTTGAAGCTGGCTGTGCTTTGAGTAGGAGATGGGACTAGATGAGCTCCAGTGATCCCTGCCAACTTAAATTCTTATTCCAATGAAAGTTGAATTCACCTGCAGGTTTTCTCCATTCAGAGCATCAGTTAAGACTCTGTCCTGTAACTAGGCTGAATTTTTCACAAAACTCATAGGAATTGAATATTTCTGGAACCTCTGTCTCTCCGTCTGATTTGCATGAAATTGGCCAACAGGTTCAGAAGTTACCAGGAGGTAAAAGACAGCTGGGGCAGACACATAGGACAACTGTATAAGCCTTGTTTTCTTAAGACAACCTTTCTTCCCTTTATGTTTGTGCAGAAAACTTGTCAAGTGTGCATCTAATGAGGCCTGAAGTCATGCTACGTACTCCCAGCTGCAGCCAACCTGAAATAATACCTCCCCAGAGCCAACAGCACATTTCATAGAGCTGAGGCATTTACTGTGCAATCTGAACTATGCAGAGAAGTTGAGACATTTAGGAGTGAAACCCGGGCATCTTCTTTCTGATAGTCAGAGATTATATCGTTGTGCTCACACGAGTGTATGTTTAAGTCTGCCTGGTGCCTTGTCTGTCTCTGCCAGCAGACGCGGGAGTATGTCTGTTACCTCACCATGTTGTCCTCAACTTTCTCATACCCCAGACTGACAGAAAGGGGAATTTGACCTCAGTGTGCTAGAGACCGCCTGGCTGTCTGCCTTTCCCTTTTTGTCTACTCTTTCTTAGGATGCAGTCACGCTACAAAATTACCTTGAGTCATCTGTCTTGGAAGTTTTTCCCATGGGTTGCTTGTGATAAAGGGCAGACATACTAGGCGCATTAGTAATCTGTGCTGCCAGGGGAGACACTGATATGGCATGAATCCACTGTGGATTGTATGTGCTTCTGCGATTTCCATCTACCTGAGCCAACTTCACATCCCTCCGCAACATCTCTTCTGCAAGGGACCAGGTCTGTAGCTTCAATCACAAAGCTTGCCTGATCAGCCAAGAGACTCCTTCAGCAGCCATGGTAGCAGATTATTCTGTTTCCCTTTCTCCCAGTTTGCAGAGAACACACCTATCTTCCTCTGCTTTTGATGGCCCTGGAAAACATTACATCTGTGTTCCTGGGAAAGAGCTTCGAAGCACTTCTATTTTCTCCTTCACAGGGAAGCAGAAACTGTGAAATTATCAGCATCTTCTGTTTGTATGTTCCCTGGAGCTGTTATACTGCGCAGTCTGAAATAGAGATCCGGCCTCAGGGATTTGCTAATGAGGCATTCAGTCTCAGCATGGCACATGCTCATTCCTGGGGAGTTACCGAGTTAGCATTTATAGTTCTACACTTTTCCTCTGAGTAGATGAAACCCTCTGATTTTCCCTCAGCGCTGAGGTCTTGCGCATTGGATTCTCTTCTCATGACAGCTTACTTGGAATGTCACCAGAAAGCTTTCAGCCTGGATCCTTCCTCCTAAAATCATAGACTACAGTAGCATCACGCCAGTGATTCTCTCATAACTTGGTGTCTGATCAGCAGGCAACAGTAAAATGAGGTCTCGTTAGACACAATTTTAAAGTCATAAAACAAAGACTTCTGTGCTGAAGATGAGTGATTGTTGTTGTGGGCACTGGAAGCCCCTTGCAACTGGATGAATTAAGCTGATGAACAGGAGGCAAGGGAGCAAGCGGTCGGTGAAGAAAGCACAAGTGGAAAAACTGTGGGCAGTGAGCACTGCCGGTTGTTTCGAATGTGGGTCCCTACTGTAGAGAAATGGCAGTAGTAAAGGACAAAGTGAATTCAGTCGAGGATTACCCTGTTCTCTGGTTGGTTTGTCAATTCATGTTTCTCCAGCCACTTTATGCAATGAGGGATTTTTTTTGTGTGGGCAGGGGTTGAACTAACGAACACTTTTACTATATTTCATATTAACTTGCTAGTGAAGACAAGACTTCTCTTGCACGACCTACATGCCTGATCTCAGAATCCCTCTCCTGGGCCTGCCATCTTCAGATTTAAATCCTTTAAACAAGCTCAAGTTTTCATCTCCTCATCCATATTGCCAAAGCATGTAAGCCTCAAGGCACTAGGCCAACAACGGAATAGTGCTGAGCACAAAGATGTATTTGTAACCACATCAACTCAGCCCAATGCAGATCAACTGCAGCAAACCCTGCAGATTGCTTCACCTCCCAGTGTAGTTCCATTATAACCTCCCATTTTGATAGTTCTCAGCTGGTAGCAAAAGCTCCTCTTTCAGCTTTGTAACTCTTTTATTTTTTTCACTTTCAGTGAAATGCTGTTGAGAGCTGCCAGAGACTCATCTGTGACAGAGATCTATCCGAATTCAGGGGTTTGGAAGTGTTCCTTCACGCTTGTCATCTCCTGCAATAAGCACTGCATTGTACCAAGCCTGTACATTCTTTACTGCTGTACTTGTTGCTATGGCCAGAGGTGCCAAGTTTCAGTCCGATTCTTTTGGGACACTAGACAGAAACCTGGATTTTCTTTCTGCTTTGTTTATGCTCCTGGCCCTGCAGTGTTCCCCTTTACCATCAACCAAAATTTCTTTCCAAGGCAGAAAGGTTGGAAGCCGCTGCCCTCTCCAGTCTCTCAACTTTTATAACCAACTTTTATAACCAACCTCCTTGGCCTGAATCATTGCAGCAGAGGAGCGAACACAGAAGGATTCCCGCTGTAGCCAGGTGTTTCCAAAATCAGAGAGAAGCAGAAGGGAACAGATGGGAATGGCCTTGAGCAGAGAAGGAAGTTTTTGGCAGGGGAGCTACAAATGCATGGCATTGTTGGTCCATATCAAGCTTGGGAAAGGCTCTCCCAGAAGGGAGAGCAGCAGGACACGCTGCCTCATTGCCATGGAAACAGCCAAAGAGCTGGCTGGGCAGATTTAGAAATGTCTCCTGCTTGGGACTACTTTCAGTAGATGTCATCTATCTTTGCAGAGATTAAAACAAGGTGGAAAAGAGGAAATGCCTGACACGGAAAGCTGAAAATGTGTTTTCTTTCTTAGTTCACAACAGTCAATCTTCCATGGCTTTATGAAGATATGTTCTCCTGTGATAAATACGTCCTGGTTTTGACGGCGATTGCTTTCCCCCATGTCCTCATATTTTTGGGGGTCTTTCATGACAAAGATCAACCACTTTTGGCATTATGATTCTACCTGCCATTTTGATGCTCCCATGTGCATGGATGTTGCCCATATGTCTCACAAGCACACTGGCTATCTAGATGACATTTCTCTCTGTAAGACCTCTCCCAGATGACCCTAAGGATCTCATACTGCCTCAAAGAGGCTGATCTGTTCTCGCCATAGCACCTCAATTATTTTTTTTCTCCACACCTTTCAAGTCCAATACCTTTCCCATAGTCTCATAATGTTATTTTTGAAGACAGCCTAAAATATTACAAAAAATATATGTATGAAGGCCCTGCCCTAAGAACATGCTTCTGTTTCTACAACTGGGGAGCGGAGAAAGCTGTGGAAATTTCCCACATTAGGAAAGTGAAAAGGTTGATGACTGCACATAGAAAGTTAGTAGTCCCCATAGTCCACACTTTACAAAGTATGGACTGTACCATTGCCTGCAAACAACTGCCTTGGGAATCATCCTGAACCAGTCATTCCGTAAGTGCTAATTCTCTTCCAGGTCCATCAGCAGTCAGCGTGTTTGTACTGTAACAAATAGATGGGAGACAAGGAAATGATAGAAAATACTGGCTTATGCTGTTTTCTCCACCTAAGCACCTTAGCAGCTATGGAGAGAGCAACAGCAAACTATTTTGTATTTACTTAGGAAAAAGAGAAGGGATGCACATTGTTAGGAAATATGGAGAGGAAGAGATTACTGCTACAGAGTAGTAAGCACTCATTAAACTATGTGTAAAATGTCCGCTCTCCCACCTACCGTGTCTTACCTTCACAAGGAATGGTCCCAGCTGTGTAACACAGCTGGCAATCTGTGGAGTCACAAGGAACATGTACAGTTGCTACTGTAGGAACAGGAAGGAGATGCTGGCCAAGTTCAGTGCTGCGTTTCCACAAAAATATTTGGAAAGCCCTTATAAGCAGGAGAGTCAATAGTAGTAACTAGACCTGTTTGTTCTGGAACTAATCTCTCTGAAGTCACTCTTCCAGGGCTGACTGCACATTTAATGCCATGCATTCCAGCTGAAACAACTTCAGAGACCCTCTCATTGAGGCAGTTCAATATTTTCATGCAATTTTAATAAGCAGCAGAATATGCTGCAAAATAAATCTGAGATTGGTTTGAGCTGATGTCACAAGGAGAGGGATGATAATATATAACGTGGTTGGGACCCAGGGGAAATTCTTTCTGAGCCTAACGGAAAGAGAAAGCTGGTATGTCACTGAGGGTAAAGAACAGTTTCGGAAAACACAGTTCAGCTTAGCAGGCTTAGACAGTAGTGTCCTGGTTTCGGCTGGGACAGAGTTAATTTTCTTCACAGAAGCTAGCATAGTGCTGTGCTTTGGATTTAGTACTAGAAGAATGTTGATA
>BOSO01009173.1:52885-108570 GCA_018403395.1 Gorsachius goisagi | reverse complement strand
GCGGCCGGCGCCCCTCACCTGGATGCGGGACTCGGGGATCTGCGTGGCGTCGGCCAGCTTCTCCCGCAGGTAGATGTCGGGGTACATGGTGTCCTGGAAGACCAGCTCCAGCGTCTCCAGTTGCGCCGCCGTGAAGCTGGTCCGCTTCCGACGCTGCGAGGCCGCCGGCGCCCCCTCCGACGGCTCCGCCGCCCCCCCGACCCGGCCCGCCGAGGGAAGCGCCCTGAGGGCGGGCGAGGCCGGGCCGGGCCCGCCGCCCCCCGCCCACCTGCCTGCGGGGAAGGCGGGCGGCTCCGCCGGGGGGTCCCCGAAGCGCAGCGCGGCCATGGCAGCGGGCGAGGAGGGGGCCGGGGCCGTCCCGCCGCACTTTATAGCCGGGGAGGGGGCTCGACGGGGGCGGGGGTTCGAAGGGAAGGCGGCACGGCCCCGTGGGGAAGGTGGGCGCGGAGCTCCGTGCCCCCCGCCGAGCCGCCCGGCCCCGCACCCCAGCCTTGCCGCTGGGGCGCCCGTTGGGGGCGTCCCCTGCCTTACGCGGCCTGGGGTTCTCGGCCCCAGCCGGGTCCCCAAAGCCCCTCTCGTGCCCCATGGGGCGGGTGGCAGCCGGCAGCCCTCGGCCCCCTGTGCGAAGCACGGGTGGCAAAGGGGCAAGTGGAGCGGGGTTTGCATCCACCTTCTGCGGGCAAAACAACTTGGCCTTGGGAGTCTGGAACCCCGGATAGGGCCCGCTCCTGCCGCTGGGTTATTTCTGATACAACATCTGGGAGGCTGGCACCCCGGATAGGGCCTGCTCCCACTGCTATTTCTGATACAACATCTGGGCCAATATGGTCACGGAGGTTGCTCCCTCCAGCCACCAGTATGGAGGTGGGTGCTTTCCAGCAGTTGTCCACTTTGGCGAGCAAGGGGCCTTGCATAGCGTGAGACTCAAAGTAAACAAAAGTTATCTCTTCCCGAGGCTGCGGCTGCTCTCTTTGCAGTGCTTTGCTGCAAGCTGTGCGGCTGGCGTACGGCTTCCTGCTGTGCCTGCTGCCCTGCTCCAAAAACATCTCTTTCTTTTTCAGATGCAAGTCAAACGTACCTGGAGAGCCCCAGCAGCTCAGACGGGGCAGAGACAGGCGCCGGTGTCATCACCTTTTCCACCCACCCGCTAATGCCCGCATACTCCTGCTCGCACAGCCCAGGCACTTCTGTGATAACAGTCTCCCAGCTGGAGAGGTCTGGCGCTGAAACCTCACCCTCTGCGCTCCAGCAGGCTATGCCTGACCGCCAGCGAGGTGCTTTAAAAAGGGTTTTCCCTTATGGGACTGTCTCCTATGAAAGCACGGTGTTTTGATTGTTAAAAGCCACTTTTTTAAAGTTGTATTCCTAAAGCATTTGTACCTTTGTGCTTCTACACGTGCAATGATCCGAGTGCTGTTGTTAATCAAGTTTCCAAATTGTTTGTTCCTGAAATTGTGGCCTGTAGTCTGCAGACGGTGGTCAGAAACACAAGACTTGTACAGGGTTCTCGATTAGCAGTGTAACGAGAGGGTACAGTGGTGAGAAAGAGCACGGGTGTGTGGTGATGCAGAAAGCAGGGACAGCGTTATTTTAGGTTTTTAATAAAAGATGCGGGAAGGGTTGAATTACTCTGCAGATTCTGTGCAGATTTAGAAGATGCCACAGGTGGCACCAAAAAGGAATTACTTCATATTACATTTACATGATGAATTTTTTTACTCTGTTTTACATCAAATAACGTTTGCTGAAAAACATAAGCAGAAGTTTCTTTCCTGTGTAACGCAGAATAGAGACGTGACATCCTTTAGGTTTCTGAAGGATTTAATCCTGCTTTGAATGATGCCCTTACAGGGGTGTTGACTGTTTTTAGGATTTGGTTAAGGTGGATTAAATATGCGAGACAGAACGACTTTTTCAGGGAAACGTGCTGTTTTCACACAGGTACATGTGTTTTTCTTTCAGCAGCAGCAGCAGCCCAGGCTTAAGTAGCTGCTGGCACCCCAGGCCCCCCACTGTTCACCCCCATCCTGCTGCTTTCTCTTTAGCTGAGTGGGTTGCTAAGCTGTGTGTGGGTCCACACAGTGTGATCGGGGAACTCATCCAAGTTTAATTAACTGTACAGTAACAGCAGGGTTTATCTTACTTTTTTTTAAATCCAGATCTGGGATAAAAATCTTGGGACGGCTGTACAAGCAAGAGGGCACTGCTAGGTGCAGGAGGGAAATGAGGGGATCCCATCTGGGGGTGCTCCTAGGACTGCTGCCGCCAGGATCTGATGCTCAGCTAGAAGAGGACAAAGCTGAGACATGCCCTGACCTGAGAGCACCCAGGAGAGTGCTGGTTTTCAGTGTCAGACTTCCCATTAAGACAACTACTTCATCAATGTATATTGAATACATACTCAGGAAAGAGTGAGTACTGGGAGCTAATGGACCTATTCCCAACTCATAAATCTGGAAATGGGCTGACTCTTTGATCTCTGTGACATCCTTTGGGCTACAAGCCTTCTCGGTTCCCTTGCCCTTTATGGTACCAGAGGTGTTCTAATAGCTAACATGCTTTCCTCCATGAGGAAATGAATGGAGATGTTTCCCAGGCCTGAAAGCTTTTGTGAAGAGACACACATGTAACATTGACCGTAAAGGAAAAAAAAAAGTCCACTCTGTTACAGTGGAAGAAAAATAACTAATACATACTAAACTGTGTTGCAGTAGATCTTGTATACAAGGGCAGTTTGACTGCGATAAGGAATAGGAAGCCTGTGTTTTGTGGCTCTGTGAAACGGGCTCGGTACACCCCTGCTGCTGTGACTGAATCACGTGGGCAAAATGGTCTGTGTCCTTAGTGCAGCCCTGAATTACCACATGCAAGCTCCAGGGCACAGGGTTCACACTCAGCCCCTGAATTACCCGGCTGCAGACGACCGCATTTTCTAGCAGACGTTCCCACAGTTTACCTGCCGGTGGCTGCAGCGGCCCCTTTGGTGCTGACCCCTGCTTACTTCCACTCTCTGCCTCGGTTTCCTTTCCCGGGCTGGCTGGCTAATACCAGCATGTTGGTATATCTTGGTGACAAGTCCTCTTCTGCGTACCAGCGGTATGTGCGGGACGTGAAAGCAGAGCAGCTCTGGGGCAAGACCAGAGCCCAGAAATCCGATTTTCCCTTTCCTGTTGCTCAGAGCATTACACACCAATTTCCTCCATGGGATCCTGGGGGCCACCTTTCTGTATCAGCCTGGTTCAAAAGGGATTCAAGATTGAAGAAAGGCAGGGGGGACGGTGCTCTAGTTGAAAAGGAGCGTGCTGTTGGGTGGAGATCGGAGTAGGAGGCTTTTGCCTCCTCCTAGGCAAGCAGGATGTCATGGAAGACAGCTCTTGGCTTTCTTCTGCCCAGCTGTCTCCCCTCCCAACACTGGCACAGAGTGTCATCCTACCGATGTGCTAAAAGGCAGCACCTGTGAGGTATTGCAGTGTGCCTCCTGCAGCAAGAAAAAAGCACCATGTCTGGGTTCAGTGGAGTTTCCTTTCCCCAACAAGAAGTTTTGCATCCTGCTGTGCCCCTTATAGCCTGACAAGGAGGTTTCTGTTGCCTTGTAGGTGCCAGCTTCCACGTGGAGTTATACCCAGGCAGGGGCTGGAAGTGTTTAAGAAGACGTTCAGACTTTTGTCCCTTCCCATTCTGCTCACTTGCTTTTACCTGTGTCCTGTGTAGGCACAAAGGGGGATTTTACTTCTTGCCTCAAGATGCAGAAGCTGTCATATAAGTCCAGAAGTGGCTTGCTTTTTGAAATTAAGATGGCTAAAATTGAGATGGCTGTCTCTTAAGGGAAGAGCAGACTGCCTTGTGCAGGCCACAGAGACTACAGCCTGCTTCAGAGGCTGGTGACGTTGATCATCACTACATTTGTTAAGACAGAAACTCCTTGTGCTTTTGCCTGTGCTGGGAGTACCTCTGCACTGGGGTACCTGTGCCGAGGGGACTCTCGCAATACGAAACACGCCTGTACCTGCAAGGAAAACATGGTTTTAAGTGACAGGTGGGGAACACGCTATCACGTCGCCGCTGCCAGCTCCGAGCATCCAGCAAGGGTAAGACAGGCTCTGAAACACTGAGATTTTGCAGAAGAAGGGGTAGATGGGCCCTGTGCAGCGTTTGCTGGCCTGCTGGCTTTTCAGCCTTTTGCATATCAAGCTGGGGAGGTTCTCTCAGGCTGTCGAGGGCCACAAAGCCATCTTTTAAAGCTGCAGGTTGAGATCCTGCCTTACGCAACTTGAGGATCTGGAGCTTGGGAAGCATCCCGGAACACGTGGCAAGAGCAGGCAGCAGCATGGCATTCAGTCGTGTCTTTGCTGCCAAACCAAATGCACCCCTTCAGATAATCAACACACATGCTCAGTTCTGCTGCTCGGGCCAGAGGGGATGAGGCACGATGGGTTTTGCTGTGCAGGGGTTCGTAACCACTCACTAGTGCAGCCTTTGCTGTGTTCAAACTCCTCTGGCTTGTCACATCACTTTGTTCTTCCTAGGACTCTGCGGGGAGACAGCTCTTGCATAGTATTTTTTTCATTCCAGCAAAGCTTTTTTTTTTTTTTTTCCTTTTTGGTGGCTGTCTTTAACATGAATCCTCTGGTGTCTAAACCCAAGATTGAAGCTTTTAGTAGTGCAAAGTTAGCAGCCTCTTGTCTCCCTGACTAAACTTGCAAAGACTTGGTATCTGGCAAATCTCAATTTCTGCATCAGTTTTAACTGAAACTGGCCAACAGGTTCAAAAGCTTGTATTAGGAGACTAACCAAAAGAGGAACAGTGGTCACACAAACCTGATTTCATTAATGTTGAGAAAGTTTAAGGAAAAAAACAAAACCACATATTTGCTGTTAAGACTCAGGTTAAGTTTAAGCTATATTGAAGAAGCAATGCCTGTATAACTATCTCACAAATAAAGTTAACTGTAGACCAGACACATTTCATGGTTGCATACGTAACTACGTTTGCTCCAGAGCTTCTGCTGGCATGAAAATGCTGTATAATTTCCAGCTTCTCTAGCAGGGCCCTGATAGCAAAAATCATTAATGCATGCTAGGCTTCGGCTTTGAGGGTTTTTTCATTCTGCCTAAGAAGAAATCTTCAGATGAATGATTAATTTCCCTCCGATTGCTTCCAGTCACTGTGATAAAGCTCTTTACAGCCTCTGAATGCTTTTAGAGGTTTATTGGATCTTCCCAATGTATGTACTCTGAGATCTATATATTGAGGCACATCCAGGCTTTTAGGTAGAGTTCTGAGATCTCACAGTGATGTCATGTTTTTAATTTAAAGTTGTCATTTTTCAGCATTTGTGGTTTTAGCCCTCACGGCTATAAGAAGGAAGAGCTCGAGAAGGTGGGCTGCATATAGTCCTTGCTTTGGCATAGTTTGCGGGTGCCTTGAAGCGTATTCCTGAGCGACCTGAGCTGCCAGTCTGTCTTGGATGCTCAGCTGTGTCCCTGAGAGCTCTTCCTCGCCAGAGCCCCGGCAGGGTGCTGAGGAGGCCCTCGCTGCCTCACCCTGCACATCGTCCTCTGCTCCTAGGGGAGTCCTAGAACAGATCCCAGCCTCCCTGAAGACAGGGACCGGCACTCTACAGAGAAAAAAGGGGGTTTGCCTTCCTGGTCACTGTATTTGATGTAGAGGGCTCGTTCCGCCTCTCGGAAGGATGGACAAGGGCACGCTCATGCTTAGGGCTGTGCCGTTCCCATTGCACGTGTGTGATGGGAGCCATCAGTGCAGAGTTGTCTGAGAAGCGCTGCAGGCTGAGGATGCGGCTGTTGGGTCTCTTTGTGTGGTCCCAGCCAAAACGGTGACTTCTGTGCCTTGGCTTCACCATCTGTAAAACCAAAATACCTCCTGCTCACCCCCACCTGTGAGACAGCAAGGTGGATCCAGTGTCTTACTACAAGGTGAGAAGCTTAGCCACGCCCCAGGCTGTCCCCGTTGGCAGCAGGGGCCGGGGCACCAGGGCTGGGGAGTGAAAGGGAGAGCGGTGCTGTCCCTGCTGTGTGGCTGCCAGCGTGACCCATGGTGGTGCGGCCACAGTGTCCTCAAACCTGTGACCAAGGGCCTGGGCTGAACTCCTTTCAGGGCTTTTGTACCTACGGGTAAGAAATACGTGACAGAGCTCATCGCATTGGAGAACCAGAACAATGTCAGAGCCTGGTGCCATCAGTCCCCAACGCAGGACACTGCTCGTGCAGCCCAGCCCAGCCACAGTGCCGCCAGTTATTTCAGATCACAAAGTAAAGGGCCAGCCTTGCCCAACAGCTCTATGCACAGATCTGCCACAGGGTAAAAATAAATGCGATGTGACAAGGGGCTGTGTTCTCTCTCGAATGTGCCTGTCCTGCTTGGCCAGGACCTGATTTCACCTATACATGCGTGATCTATTTTCCTGTGAAAATTAAACTGCTGCCTCTCCTTGGTTTTGGCAACGAGGAACTAATAGTCTCTTGTGACTTTAGCCCTGTGCTTAGGAGGGGGATGTGACTTGGTGGGGTGAGCCATTTCCTGCGAGGTGTGAGACGTGACTTCGAGACCTGGTGGTGCCGTTCGTGTATTCTGTTCCAAGGAGTTGATAAGAGCTTCAGACGCACAGAAAGCCTTGAAGAAAGCGGCTGGGGGGGGGGAGGCGTAAGAACCTAGCAAATGCATATGAAAAGATCAAGGGGCTGCATTTGCTAAATCCGAACAGGAACAGATTTGGGGCAAGATGCCCAGGTTCAGAGGGGAGCCAGGTGTAGCAAAGGGGCAAGAGCAGAGTGTGTCTGGTGGCTGGCAGCTGGCTCCTTACCTTGGGAGGGAGAGGAGGATCAAGGATTTGGGAGTGTGAGGGAGATAAGAGCAAATGGTGGGGGTGGGAGGAGAGAAAGGAAAGGGCAATAGGGAAGAAGCTACCTGGAGATAGGAGAGGCTGGCTGAAAGGGCAGGGGATGTTTAGGGTTGGATTTAGACACTGTTAAACCTCAGCCTGCCTTTGAGTTTTGGGATACCGTGAGAGCAAGAGGATGCCTCTCGCTGTTGCTTCCGCAGGGAGCGGGTAGTCCCACAAAGGCTGCTGTGGCTGCAAGCCCTAGGCTGAAAAAATTCCTCATTGCAATTTATCTCTGCCCTCTCTGATTTTCTAGCACATGGTAATGTGAGAGAACCTAAAGCTTCTATTTAATAGCGGTGGTCATGCTGCTTTGCTTACTCGCCTGCTCTGAACAAGGTCATACCCCGGTCTTAGAGATGTTTGCCTTAATGAAGAATTTTATAACAACCGTTGATGTGGGTGGTTGTGTATATAAAATTACTGGGTTATCTGAACTCCCAGTAATGCTTAATTAACTCACTGTACAAGCAAAGGAAAAAACTCTGTCTCTGCAGATGAAAGAAAAAAAAACCCACAAAGAAAGAAGAAGAGAATGGAAGAGCTGAGGAAGAAGACAGAAGCCTGTTTGCCTCCTTTTCATACAGCACCGACTTAGGAGAGGCAGCCCCGCAGGGTGCAGCCAGAATGCGCACAGGCAGCAGGGCTGGCAGGGGGAGGCAGGGTGATACAGAGCAGAGAGGCCACATCCTCTTCTAACAGCACCGGGTGACAGAAAGCAAAGCTCCCAACAGTCCCTCTCTTCCCTTTTCAGGCTCCTTGGCCTTAGCAAGCAGTGTTAAGGCATTGTTTTGTACCTTTTCTTGGCAGATTCCTAAACCCTTACCGCCATCCCCTGCACGCGGTGAGGCCTTCCTTCCGCCCCAACTTAGCAAATGACAGTCACAAGATTCGCTGCTTCTCTCTTGCAGTGTTCCGTATCTGCCGGAGTGCATAAGCTGCTGAAATGAATAGAGTTTTATGGGAATTTCACTTTTTTCTTTTTTTTTGTTTTTTTTGTTTGTTAAAGCTTATGTCTCATGGTTATTGAGAAAAGGATACAAATGTGAAGCAACTTTTGCTCCAGTGGTTGAAAACCAGAAGGCAATGAGTGGAACTAGAACTTTCCCAGTCAGGTCAAATGCCTGTTACAATATGAGCACGGATCCACCATCCCTCTCTGCCCCTGGCCGCTCTGGTGCTATTAAAACCCACAAGTCCTCCCTCTCCGAGTGGTATTGACTGGAGATTTCTTCAGCTGACTTCCCCACGCTTCCCTGCTGCTGCTCAGGGACATGCCAAGGCTGGTGCTCTGGCTTCAGTCTTACCGTTCATTCTACGTGTTTCCCATCTCCTTTTCTGGTTGGTTTTGGAGGCCAGGGACTGTGGTCTCTCATGTATCGTGGCATCTGTGACAAAAACCATTTTGGTTTGCTCTAGTGTTTTTTGGGTTTTTTTTTCCTGGGGTGTTTTGTTTCAAAGATATTCAGGCCTCTCTACAGTTTGGAAGACTTTCAGCTTTAAAATGTGGATGTAAGGTGGGAAGTTCCACCTGAGTTGGGGACTCGCAGTTGATCATTAAATCAGCAGTTTCGGGTGATCGTAGCTGAGGAGTGCAGTGGTTACTATGCCATTTGATGAAGTAATTCTCTTCCATGCATGAATTGAGTCATATTTCTTTGGTATTTAAAATCACACTGAAGAAAAGAAAAAGAAAGACTGTACCACACAACCAACCCAGTAGGCATTATGCCTGTGGGTTGTCCTGATTTTTGTAAGCCCACGGTACAATTTTCTGATGCCTGACTCACACAGAAGCTCCACACGCTTGCATAGAAAAGTACCCGCGTCTTCCTCCCCCGCTATCCCGCCCTCCTGCCTCAATCATCCCAGGTAAGCCGGCCGATACCGTCCTGCACGTAGCCTCACACCTCTCTGCAAACATCCTCTCTAGGGCACGTCCCTGCCCTCCACTGGCCCCCGTGCCCCCGGGCTGCCCCACTCAGGCAGCTCTTGCACTGGACCTTCGTCTCTCCTCCCCGTTTTATGTGACAGCTGTTTTTCTTCCCCCATTACTCAAGCTCAGCTCCTCTGCTTTTATTTCTGGCGGGGTTATTTTTCTATTTCGACTTTGGCCCGTTTGTCAAGGGCACACCCTTGTCACCTCCTTAGTCTAATCCTCTCCTTTATCATCTAAAGAAAGGTCTTCCTCTCTTTCCTTTTGTTGGCACTTTTATCTCTTTTTCCATTATCTTTTAGTCCCCTCAATTCTTTCCCCTCTTTTTTGCATTGGACCAAGCTTGTCTTACACTCGTTACCTGGGGGTTTTAAGAGTTTTTTCCTTGACAGCTTTTCTTCCCCGCCCCCTGGAAGTTTCTCCCTGCTGCTGGACACATGCCAAAGGGCAAATACATTTATTACTCCAAATGAGACAACTGCAATCCCAGATCAAGAGTGACTCCAGGCGGCAGTGATCGCAGCAGCTCTCTGCTGCCGTCTTAGCCATCCCCTGTATCCTTACGAGACCACATTTTTCCTCTTCTGCTGTCGTATCTTCATACGTGGGAGACTGTCTTAAGGTCTTTGAGGTAAGAGAAGGTATTAAGGAGTGACGAGAGTTTGCTGCAAGGCTGAGTAATCAGAAAAGGGAGCAGCAGCGTCGTAGCATAGGTTTCTATTTGCAGTTCTGTGGCTGCTATCCGCTTTTGCCACCACCCTCAGGCTCACGATCAATGCCTGAAGCATGACTGTAGACAAAGTCTTTATGGCGGTGGCTGGAAATTGCAAAACTAGGCACGATATCTCGTTGATCACAGCATCACCTGGGTGTTTTACATCATGTGTGTCTTGGTCAGCGCCAGCATAGCAGCATTCATGGTTTTCTAGCATTTCAAATTAGCGACAGGACAAGGGGCAATGGGCACAAACTGAAGCATAAGAGGTTTCAGCTGAACATGAGGAAGAATTTCTTCACTTTGAGGATGACAGAGCACTGGAACAGGCTGTCCGGGGGGGTTGCGGAGTCTCCTTCCCTGGAGATATTCAAAACCCACCTGGATGATGTCGTGTGCAACCTGCTCTAGGTGAACCTGCCTTAGCAGGGTGATTGGACTGGATGATCTCTGGAGGTCCCTTCCAACCCTTGCCATTCTGTGAAAAGGGCTGTATTTCTCTCAAATCTTGCCAGGATAGAAAAATTTGGGGTCTTCAAAGGGCTGAAGTGGGAAAACAAGGAGTTCCCTTTGATTAACTTCTCTCAGTTGAACTGTCCTTCCTGCATGTTTTGTATTTCTTACCGGATGAGGCAGCAGGAGTCCTGGTGTATACAGAGCAGTCCAGGAGAAAGGGGGAACCTGCTGACACTGAAAATCCTGACAGGATGAAGACTGATCCTCCCTGCCCAAAGAGCTTGATTTTGCGTCTCTTCAGACAAGCGATGATCTTCCCACTGGCGGCACAGAGCAGGCTCCTGCTGGAGGGGCCAGGATAATTTCTACCCGTGAGATGCAGAGCCACACAAGCAAACTGCTGGATGTTGAAGTCTTTCCTTGTCCTAACAGAGTGTCTGGGTCTTTATATTTCAACTTTCCACAACAGCAGGTTGCCATTAACAGTGTATAGCCAAGCTGGGCGGCCCAAATCTGTATATCAGATGCTGCTGTAAGTTGCCTGTGGCCCCATTGCTGAAGGGAAGGTGCGTGGCACGCTAGCAGAGGCGCACAGGGCTGCTCCTAGAAGATCCCTGTTCCACAGCAGGATTGGTGCCTGCTTCCTGCTCTCCAGGCCTTTATCTAATCTTGCAGCAATGCAGCTTCACCAGATTCCTTTGGCTAACCGAAGTGGAAAAGCTGGTTTCAGATGGGAATTTTATTTAGGACCATGTAAAATGCGTATGCACAAAGAGCCGCAGAAGACCGGGTCATTGCAGGTCTGCCTGACCTCTTTTCTCTGTCCACATTTCCCAGGGGTGGGTTCTCAAACTCTTGCCAGCGTTTTCAGCAGATGCAGAACCCATGGACCACACCACGCAGTAGGAAAGCCTCACTCACTTTTTCTTCACAGCAAAAGGAGAGGTGCTCCTGTGCAATCCTTTGTGTATCTGTGGGTCTGGGTTGCTGGTTTGCTTCATTTAGGCCCATAGAAATCATGAATCGTGAAAAGGAGTCATGAAGTGCTCTTCGGAGCACTTGCACAATAGCCATAGTTTAGATAATTGCAATGTTTGGGGGTTTTTTTGCTGGGTGAAGTTTGGGCCGTTTGGGAATCAACCGTTGAGCATGGTATGAATAGGAAGGGGAAACCCAAGTGGAAAGTATCTTTGCCAGCAGTGCCTCAAGAAGGCTCAGCAGAAATAAGCAAGGCATGTACCTGCTTTGGCTGGCATTTTTTTGGTGAGGAAATGCCTCCATTAGACCTATTTATTGGTGGACTACATTAGCAAAACGCTCGTAGTGTGGCTGTTGCTATATAGCAAAGTGTTATTTCCCACCTCCTTCCTGAAGCAAATAAGCAGTGTTTGTGAAAACAGAGATTCTGCTGGTAGAACTGTGCTTTGATTACAGGGCAGAAGAGGGGAGGGCAGCGCTGGTAAGAATGTGGGGACGCTGGAGGGCACTGCTTTCAGTTGCCCTGCACGAAGTACACGGGGTACGAGGGTCTGGGTGAGGAGACGGCGTGACACTTTCCCCTGGTCCCCTCCTGTAGTGCCGGGAGGGAGCACAACGTCAAGAGGGCAGCAACAACCTTGGGGTGAGGCTGGAGAGGACTTCTGTGGTTGCTGGTGTCGCATGTTTAAGCAGAAATTCCTTTGACATTTTGGACAGGGGAAGGCAGTGCTGATCATTCCTGGCTGCTGCGCTGGGTACATGCTGATGCACGTGGCTACAAGGATGATGCATTTTCCAGCACAGAAGAGGCTTGTGTCCATGCAGTTTTAAGGTCAGATTGTGCCATCACGCCCTTAAGACAGTAAACAGAGGCAGATTGTGAAAGGGGCTGTGGCAGTAACTCTCACCAGTGACATTTTTGGCACACCATCTGACCAACACCCAGAGAAGGCTTCGAGCCCGTGGTGATGCGCCGTCTCCTCACACTTCGTTGCCTTTCCTGGCAAAGGTAGGTGAGATGTTCCCGGCTTTGCCTTTTAAACGGACTTCTTGCCAGGCCGGTAGGTCCCTGAGAGATAAAACAGAGCAGGCTGGGGAAAGAGTAAGGCATCATTTTCCCATGAGGTCTTTTAGGATCTCAGAAGAAACCATCGCTGAAACCCAAATGGTCTTCAGCCACAAGCTCAGAGGGGAGGTGCGGCGTGTGTTAAGCTGTGAAAGGTACCTCGGAAAACCCAGGCCATTCACACAGCGTATGTCCAGCAACACAGTAGTATAGGTATATTCAGACACACAGAAATGCAAGGTGGATTTAGAAGTTTGGGGGGACTAGAGCTCAGGCCGTCAGCACTGGTAAAACCGCTGCACTAGACTTTTATTCAGCAGCGTTTCAGCCTCCGCTATTTTATTGTATCCTAGTTTGCATGTCTTGTATCACACAGGCAGTGCCCTGAGCAGCACCCTTGAAAGAAAGTGAACCAAAAGCATCTTCTCAATATCCCACGTGGAAGAGAATCCATTACAGAAAGAAGTTGCAGCAGCTGCTCCTGTGCTTGTATCGTCATGTCTGTTATCAGTCAACAGATGTGATGATGGAAAGAGAAAAGGGAGCCTGGAAGGAACCCAGGCAACAGTTTGGATACTTTGGGGAAAAATACTTGATTAATACATGTAACTTCAGCTCCATGGGCTGGCATCATTGCTAGCTGGGCAGAAATGCCAGGCAGGCATGGGGAAGAAGCACATCGAGTATCTCATCCCGTATCTCTCTAGCAGCAGGGCAAGTATGTGGCTTTTTACGTGCCATAGTAGCCCAGGTGAGTTGACGGATCATTGCAGTGTGAAGGGCCACCCCGGCCCAAACTCTTCCCTTAGTCCCTAATCCCTTGGTGTTGGCTACAGAGATTGCGGAGTACAGGCGGGAGTTGCTCTGAATGGGGGTGCTGAGTCCCCATCTTTGGGTTTACGGGACTTGCTCCCAAACTGCGACCCCCTCGTGCTACTGCAGAAGGTTCTCGGGGCAGCACTGTGCTAGGTTGCGAGGATTTAAAGTGATGCAGAGGTTTCATTCAGGAGGTCTGTGCTGCAGCAGATGTCACGCTCAGGGGTCGTTCTCCCCAATACCCTGGAATTCTGGATAAGCTTTTCCCGAACCCAGCTTTGTTATTTTCGTAATAGCGAGTGTGGTGGAAAGCACTCTCCAAAAGCTCTGGAAGCTGCTGGTCTGGTCCATAAAGGGGCTTGGGGGTGAGATGCTCCTCATCAATGGTTTTCACTGGACAGCTGCTTTTACCCAGCTTCTAGCAGCATTGCGGTGGCACCAGTGGTAAGAGCGTAAAAGCAGGAGCTTTGGTTTTTACCTCTTTTGGCCTGGACAGTCGTCTGCGAAGCACTGAGAGAGCTGCCTATGCACAAGGTGACTACAGCTGCCGGTTGCTGCTGACCTGGGCCAGGCCAGACTGGAGTGCTGGGTCCCAAGTTGAGAGGCTTCACCCTGCCCTTCCTCTCCAGAGGCAGCTGCCCTTCCTGAAGGAGCCTTTCAAGAGCATTTCTAATGGATGCAGGAAAAAAAAGAAACCACATCCCCGTGCTTTTACTTCCGTGTTGGCATTGCATTGCTTCCCGTGACCCTCTCTCCTCCCAGCAATGCACGGCTTTAAGGTTGCATAGGCTGGGTGGAATATATTTTAGAGCGAGACTCTATTTAGCCATGATGTCAACCGCAGCCAACTATAAAAAGCTCAGTAATGCTCTTTGAAAGTGTAACAGCTGCTGCTCTACACAGTCCCTGGTGTATTACCAGTCTGCCCTATTTCATGTGCACGCAACCAAAATAAAATATTATAGCAATCACCTTATTATATAGTTCAAGGAATTTGGGACATAAATTCCCCAGAAACCAGGAGGAATTCAAGGTTAGCCAAACCGGGTAATTTCACACAGTTTGTTAACAGGAAAGGTAATTTTACCCAGCTTTGCAACATTGCCTGACTTTTACCTAGCACTTGACTGCGTGCTATTAGCAATCCCGACATAGTGACGACAGAGCAGCAAACCTTTCCTTTGGGCACTTTTGCTGGATGTTGTTCACAGACAGTTATAAACTGAGCTTGTCTGTACTGCATGGGACCCGTCCAGCAATATATTACCCAAAGTATGCAACCTGGGTTTGTTCTTAACTGGACGTGGCTTTGTATAGTTGAAAACACACTAACGAGGCCAAAATTTCCTGTAAAAGCAGGACTGTTTAAGAAAACGTGATTTATTAATCTAGAGTGAACAGAGAGAAGTGAACGACTGTGGAATGGTGCTAGGACTATGCACTGCCACTGTCCTGGAGGTGGGGTCCCTGTTAAGGACAGCACTGACACGGCAGATGCTGTAATAAAGCCGATTCTTTTCTAAAATCTGAACAATGAACATTTAGGAGCAATCCCCATGTTTCACTCTGCGGACTTCCTTTTGTTGAAGACCTTGATATGTTTTCCAGGGATGTGGCTCTGTTTTACTAAAACATGGGAAGGTTGAGTGACGTCCCCGCAGTTACGTGAAAGCCAGCGAGCAGCAGAGCGAGAAGGGGATCCTGGCTCTGCTTTCCCCCTTCCCTTTCCTTTAGTCGCTGGGCCTGGTGAGCTGACACTACCACCATCCAATTCAATTTTCTCCAACCAAATGAGACCACTCGAACAACATGAGTCCAGGAAGCACCAGCTACATAGAAAGGGCAAGGAAAAGTTTCACAAAAAAAAAATCGCATGAGCGCCTGGTTTGCTGGGCTTTGATTGCTTGAAGTCTGGCTGGGATGAGCCCTGGCTCAGCGGGGTCAATCGTGGGGACCAGCCAGGCTGGTGGGGGGACAGCACCCTCCTGCCTCCCAGAGCTGAGCGGATCCACCCGAGCTCCAGGTCCCTTCTGCATCCTGGACGAGACTCAGCAGTGCAAACTGGCCGCAGTGTTGTAGGCAGGTTGATCTTGTTGTGTTGTAGTGCAGACAGGGCCTTTGTAGCGTGGGTGAAGAACAGCCTGTTCCTAAGTGACTGCGTAAACTTCTCTGACACAGGTTTGAAGCGGTGGTGAGCTCACCAGTCTGCGAGGAAATGGTCGGCTGCCAAACACGGCTGTTACCAAAGGTGACAAGCCAGTCAGGCGATGTGAGGAACGATTTGGCATCAAAGCCGCTGGGATGGAGACATGCACATCGCGGGATGGGCTCGGCCGTGTCTGTGAGCACTGGCTGCGCCCGGCTCCCAGGCAGGGATGTTCCATCCATGAGGACATCGGAGGCGCCCAGCGCAGGGGAAGCTTGGGAGGGAGCCAGGGAGCAGCCTTGGTGCCTGGACACGGAGCTGTGGATGCAAGCCCACCCTTCCTTGCCAGCTTTCTGGGAACCCAGTGGGCTCCCCCACTTTGCCAGGGTGCTAGGCTGCTGACGGTGCTGTGGGCATGAGAAGCATTAGCAGGACGAGGAGCTGACTGGGGGAACTAGTTTCTTCCATGTATAAATATGCATGCAAATACACGCGGTACGGTTGTTTAAATAAAGTGATGATGAAGAAGGGTGACTTGTGTCAACAGACAGAGACGAATTTACATGCTACAGTATGTAGCAATATGCTGCTAGGTAAGAAGTGGCACTTTTTTTTGTGTCCAGCCATGTATACATAATGGTATCATGGGGGGAACTGAGTTGCTGTGGAATTTAAGGTTGTGGTTTTTTAATGGCACCTAGGAAACAGAGTACTGGAAATCCTTGAAGATTCAATAACTTCCCAGCCAGAGCCTTTATTTGTCCTCTCATAGTCTGCAGATTATTTAACACTCGACTATATCCCTTGATAACTAAGAGCTCGCTTCTTTAGATATTGAGCAGCCTCCATTCTAAATAGGGACAGCTGAGACTTTTTGCAAAGCTTTTGTCTACCTTTGTCTCAGGCTTTGCAACAACTAAGTGGCTTCCACGCTTCTAGAAGTAAGACCTGGGCCCATTTGTTCAAAGAAGAAAAGAAAATAGTGCTGCAATCCTACAGGGTGACAAGATGAAGCTGCCTGTCTCATACAACAGCTGTAGAAACCTCAGGCTCCTGGCGTTCTGACTCCCGAGCTATGATTTTCCACGGTGACCAAGTAATTTATTTAATCCTTTCACTACCTCTTTGTAGAGTCTTGGAGCTTCAGATTGTCAGAAGGAATAATGAAACTAACTCCTGCAAGGCATTAGAAGGCAAGATCTTGCAATGTGTCGCTGGGGAAAAAAAAAAGAACTTTTCTTTCAAAACAGATGTTTTCCCTCTAATATATTTTACAAATTGAGGAAAACAGGCTGTTTCAAAAAAGAAAATTAATTGAAAACTTGGATCCCTTTGCAATGAATGTGATGCTAAAGCTGACATCTCGTTTCTTGTGGTTACAGAAATTTTCTTCGGATAGTCAGGACTTTCCAGTCCTCCTGAAGGATTTTTCTCCTGATGCCTAGGTGAGTGTTAAAAAGATCAAAATTACTCGATATTTTGTAGTGCATTAAATTACTTGCCTCTAAATAAGTAGTATTTCCATCAAACGAGTCATATTGGATACTCTTATTTTTGTGGGATTTAGGAGTCCTAATGAGGACCAGCCCCTTCCTGACATGGCCACTAAAGCCTGGGGGCTGGATTATTCTGTTAAAGTGATCAACAGTCAGATAATTACATTTTGCACACAAAATGTAGTGTGGAGGGGGTCAGAACGGGTATCAGCTGACCTGAACGCAGCATTTTGCCCCAGAGCGATAAGGTTCAACCAGCAAAGATTGCTACTGCCCTCTTTTTGAATAGAGAGGATTCGCAAGAATCGGCTGTCTGGCCTGGCTGACAGGTTACCAGGAGGTGCTGGGCGCGCTGCTAGTGATGTCCGGGACTCCATCTGGCAAGGAATTTCCATCCCTGGGTTTTGATCTGGAAAGAAATGTCAGTTGCTGTTGTGAATATCCGAGCCTGTTCTCTAGCTGGAAAATATTGCTGGTTTGCTGTTACGTAAAGGCTACTCAACGATGACAATGACGGGCACTCTGGAGGCCTGTAATAAAAGCAATGCACAAAAGGAGATATTACATTCATGTATTTTTTGAACCTGAGGGCTTGTCTACACTAGAGATTTTTTTTTTTTTTTTTGCTGTGAATATCTTGGGGAGGTTAAAGACACACTCTTCCAGCCTGTGTCTGTATAGCTACATCTATACGAGGGATTTTACCAGCATAACGATGTCAGCAAAAGCCCCAGCTCTTAACTCACATAATTGCACTGGTGAGGCTCCTCAAGCGGAGGCCCGCTTCTGCAGATTCTGCAGACGGAAGGAAGCAAAAGAATTGTTCCTTTCATCATGATAGTGTTTTATCTCGGGGGGCCTAGTGCTGACATTTGGAGTGTTGTTAACCTCTGCTATTTTAGGACTGGTGTGTAAGAGCGCATCACCACTGAATCAGGCATTCAGACACTTCTCTCCTGGGAATATGGTTCAGAAATCTGGCGGGTAGAATGTAATCACCTTGGTTAAGCTTTTCCATTGAGAACTCTTGCCCTGTTTTTCCCTGATGAAACTCCCTCACGTGCCAGCCATCCTGGACCCTGTTTTACATGAGAAACGTGATGAGGTCTCCCCAGTGGATGACTCCATGACTATTTTAAATTATACATTAATATATCATTCCCCTCCTCATTCAAAGATTTCATTATCTTGCAGCAAAGCACGTGAAAGGAAGAGGATTCACGTCTCCCTATATTTAAGAGGAAAAACATACGACCTCTCCAGCAGCAATTCCTTTCAAGGAAGATATGGACCAGAAGGTGTGTAAATAAACTGTAGACATGGTAAGCCAAAGGGGCTGGGTCAGATTATGGATGTACTAAATGTGCCAGTCTTGAACTCTGGCTTGATGAAAAATCAGGGTTTGACAGCGTAAGGAGATCCTGCCTGCCACTCCCTTTGCCATCTCCCTCATTTGCACTCCTCTCCTTGCAGCCCTTCACCCTGACAATTGTACTGACTCGATTGTTTAAGGGGCTGGGCTGTGAACCAGGTCTGGGAACAAAGCCAGTTTTAAAAGAGAGAAAGAGTGTGTGGATAAAAGGAAGAAGCCTGCATTTCACTACCAGCCAGCATTGCCAATGAAACCCCATTGTATCAAAACACAGCCTTCTGCAGCGACGAGGAGAGGAGCCACGGTCTCTCCAAGGGGAACATCTGCAAGCCAAGAAAAGGCATGGTTGCTAGTGCAGCCCATACACAAACTTAGATTTGTGACTCTGCTCTGCAAAAAAGGATCTTGCATTATTTTTGTGAAACGATGTTACTGCTTATCTCCTTTGAGGACAGCCTATTCACAGATAAGGAGAACGGGAAGTCCTGTCTCAGTAATTTGTCCTGTGCTGTCCATTAGGAAACCAGAGTGAGGAGGTTTTAGCTCAAAGTTTCCATCTTTGTTCACCAGCCTCACGCACCATAATCTGCTCTGATGTTACTATCCTTGATGAGAAAGAAAAAAAAAAAAAGAGAGAGTAGGAAATTATGTCAAACACTATTGCCAGTCTGATGGAACCTGTGTGATTCTCAGCAGTTCTGCTGCATGGCAGGTTTCAGCCTGTGGTTGTTGCCACTGCGAACAACTTCCAAGGTCCGCAAAAGCCACAGAGGAATGGAAGTCGATAGATTTAGTCCCGCTGTGCAGGATCTGCCTCTCCACTAGCAGTCCACAAATCAGAAGAGGTTGAAATTGCCTGCTGGAGTGTAATTCTACTGACACAGAATAAAGAAGATAAAAATACACTTCCCACACTGAAAATATGTTCATTAGAGCAGAAGAGCACAGGTAGGGAAGCAAACTATCTAAGTGATCTGACTATTCCAGTAACAGCGGGGTGGTTGGATTGGCGTAGCTACTTCTTAGGGTGCAGTTTGGTACTACGGCTGAGCTGATCTACAAGCTACTTTGCTGTCCGTGTTTCCTGTTCATGTTGCTTTACTTCTATTGCACCTCATGGTTGTGTGGCCACAGGGTGAATCTGTTCATCTGGCTGGTAACAGCGGCGAACTAGCCATGCCATAAAAAATGAGTAGTTTTCAGCCAGATCGGCCAGCTGAATCAACTCACCCCGAAGCCACTCCATCACTGATTCAGCGCAAGGGAAAGGGCAGGAGGACGCAGCTGGAAGCCATGGTGGAGTGCAACCACCACTATTTGGCATTGGAGATCATGGCTGCAAGCTGCCCCCAAAAGGACAACCTGCTCCCATCCTCCCTTTCCTGCTCCCGCCAGCACGTTCCTGCTCTTGCCAGGGCTTTCCCGACCCCTCCGTGAACCAGGCCAGCTCTCTAAGCCAGCAGAGAACTAATGCAGCACCTAGGAAGAGAATTGTTTTCTGCCTGTGTGATAAGGTGAAGGGCATTGCTGAGAGGTCCAACAAGTGTAAGAGCTGGCAACAAGGATGCTGACGGGAGCGTGTGGTGTGTGGCTGGGAGCAGACTAGGGCAGCTCGTTCTGACAGCAGCCTTTTCATGAAACCGCATCCTCAATTTAACCCAAAGCAGGACAAAAAAACCCCAAACAAACAACAACATAGAAAAATGAGCCACAGCTGAGCAGATGGGAGCCAGCTGCACACTCTCCATTAAAAGAAGACTGCATCTGATAATTAGATGGGGAGGGACAGGTTTAACACTTGTTTTTGAAAGGGATGTTATCCTTCTGTTTGCTGAATGGAAGGAGCAACACGAATAGCGCCAGGTATTGCACATAGAGCCCTGCTCTTCCCAAGAGATGGGCAGGAGGGTCAGCAAACAGTTTTGCAAAGAAATCTCCTCTCTGCCTATCGTTTCCTATGCCATCAGGCAGCTTGGAAGCCCGAAGACAGATACAATTCATTTGAAAACAAAGCCAAAAGGAATGGCCACAGGAGGGAAGAAGCTGGTATGTAGCGCAGCGCAGAGGAGGATGTGTCCAGAACATCAGGAGAGCTCAGGGGCAGGGGTGTGCCATCTCTGTCCCCTTCAGGGACACATGCTATTTGGGGTCAGACCCTGACCCAGAGGTACCACTGCCTTCTGGAGGTGTTTTAAAAGAGCACCCATAGGTGCTCTGAATTTACATGGACGCAAATAATTCATCTGGCTGTTGATCCACAATTCCTCCTGGGCAGACAGCCAAAAATGCAATTGTTAATTGCACCAATTTCTATGTTCTCTCTTCTGTAAAATTACTTTATTAGAGGAGTTGGTTAAATTCAGGAAGTGCTCAAATTCCCGGCCGTATCTTGTTTAGCAAAGACTTCTTGATAACTGTGCTGTGCTACTCCTCTCGGCTCATGTGCCCGTAAAAGGCGTGGTTGTTTAGAGAGTTACGCTGCTGCAGATGCAATCCTATCAGCATAAGAGATATCACACTGGTATCACTTATTTTATTAGACTGAGCTGTTCTTTTATGATCAACTGTAGCTGGTACTACTGCGTCCATGCTACGGGATGTTTGCTGTCTGTCAAAATGGGAATATTTAGTGAAGATGGACTTTAGCACGTTTGTGTTTCCTCAGGAGTCGCCCCAGCACTCTGTCAATAAACTTGTTGTCAGTGGTGTTTGCTGACACGGCTAAAAAGGTATTGCTAGACCCTACATCCGACTGACTGTTATTCTGCGCCTCATGTAATAACTTAGAGAAGTCAGCGTGAATGTCACCATAAATCACTACATAAATGCAAGGCAGCAGCGCAGTGAACGGTGTAAGCTTCGAAGCAGAGACAATTATTATCCACCCTACTGTAGAGAGGTCCCAGAAGTGACCGTAAGACGTTTGCAAAATTGCAACTGTGCTGCCATCTTTCAGAGTCATCCGACAGGACGTGAGGCACACAGCACTGTTTGCTCTTGGATACCAGGCAAGATTAGACCATGCTTTAAAGGAGGCCTCCTGAAGGAAAAAGAAAATGGAATTGTGGTTATTTTCAGGCATCGACCCAAACTGCATACAAGTTTCTACACAGAAATTGCATACAGGTTTCCATTTGGAAAATTATCTTTCTGCACTCTCCACACCCCCCTTTTTTTTCCCCTCTGTCTCTGTTTTTTAGTTTTCATTAGTTCTTAGAAAAACTGAAAGTATTCTAATCCAGAGGAGACCGTGGTGGAGGTCTTGCAGAAGTGGATTCAAAGTGCTCTCTTGCTTAACTGAAAAGTAGAAACAAAAAATCTTGATTTGGCCTATTTTTGTCCACAGACATCTGAGATTTGAATTAACAAGTAGTAATGAAAAAGGATGGGTTTAAATGACTTAAGATAATTTTCTCTCAATGAATCCTGTGGTGGCATACACTGCGTTGTCCCAGATCTGCCAATCCCAGTAGGTCCCAACCCAATTTACTGTGCACGCACAAATGGTTGGAGTATGATCCTTGAGTTTAATGTGTCCTGAAAATCTAAAGAGTCACTGAGAAGATCCACTGTCTGTCACACATACGGTGGGGTCACCCTGGGCTCCTAAACTTCAGGAAAACCAATAAGCAGCCACAAAAAAACAGCTTGGTGGTAGATGAGGTTGAGTGGTCACCAAAATGGGCAACGCTGGCACATTCACTGTAGCTCCTGGGACAATGATATTTCTGAACAGGCTTCCAAAAAAAAAAAAGCCCCAACCAATTTCTATAAAATGACTGTGATCAAGAGAACTATAAGGGGAAAACAAAAATATTTAATATATTTCTCTTCAGTCTAGGTTATATCAGCCAGAGCAATGTAGAGAAATAAGCACAAATCAAATTTGTTTTCCTTCCTGTGGCTAGCAGAGTTGGGAGTCCACTACCCCTTAAAGGTGCCTCTGCGGGTGATTTTACAGCATAAGATCAGCTCCTAACCAAACAGTTTATACCTGTCCTTTAAGGAAAGGCAAACAGACAAAGAGAAAGCTTGTAATTTCAAGTAAAAGAACTTGAACACTTCTTTCCTTCTGGTCCTGGTCTGTTCCAGCCAGTACAACTCTCATGAATGCAAAATGAAGACAGAAAAAAGAGGAACAGAAGAGGAACCTCTGGAAAAAGGTAAATCCTGTTACTACTCACAAATGCAATTCAATTGCCAAACCTTGAGGAATTTAATTCTTCCATTAACCTGGTCACCCTCCCAGCGATACACGTAGCCTCTCCTCCCAGGCAGTCCGCTCTCCTCTTTCCCAGCCATAGAAGCTCTGGGCTGGTACGATAACACTAAGGCTGGGAGCGATGTTCACACCTAGTTTATTTAACATCTCCATTCCTCAGCATTCCTGAGAAGCTGATAACAGTATTTTCATAGTGAATGATTTGCATTTCTGAGCCCATAGCACAGTGCCAGACCCAGCTTGGACGTGTTCATCTGAGATAATCAAATATTTAGCAGCCGTTGCCCTAGCAAACACCGCATTAGGCCACATCTTACAAAGCAGGGCTCCTTCCTCTCTTAGCCACCACCGCGCAAGGGACAGCCCTTGCTGCAGGAAGCACACGGGTTTCACCCATGGGTGCCTGTGAGGAAGAGCTGAGGATCTGGTACCTGTGAGCACCAGGAAGAGCAGCAGAGCTGTTTGTTTAAGCGAGACTGGTGCTCTATGAACGTTTTAATGGTTCACTGTGTAATTGCAATGAGTAGGTTGGTATTTTTAACTGTTAAACATTCACCAGCTTGAATTAAATAATTGATTTATTCTATATAAAGTTTCTAGGTCTACGTTTCTTAGTGGAGGGCACTGTTGCTGGACTAGACTACCTCTCTGGGACTTGTATTTCTTCTGTGTTTCTTTTCCCATGCAGAACCAGCCGTTACAAGAAATAAATGAATAATTTACTGGCTGAACTTCGCATTTTCATCTTATCTGTGCATTAAGCTAAGGGTTTTCACAAATACATAAACTACCGGGAACTCTTTGGCATAATCATTTGGGAAATACTTCTTCATTTACAGGGTTCACAAGCAGTTCACTGAAGGTGTTAGAAGTCATGCTGGCTGCATGCCAGGGAACAGCCAGGGCTGGCTGCTCCCTGAGGGCCAGGGAGCCAGGGGGGCTGGGAGCCCCAGCCAGCGGGTCGGGGTGCAGGTCTGGGTCTGGGGGCCTGTGGCCATCACTAAGGCAGGGGCCAAGGACAAGAGCCTCAGCTGAAGCAGCTCCTGAGGGCCAGGGCTCGGTGCCAGCGGTGGCCTCCCCACCACGCTGCCCAGCAGCACTCCCCACGGCAGCGAGTGGGACCTGAGCCCTGGCAGCCAGACCTCCAGCAGCAGGGAGGATGTGCTCGGGGCCCAACAGCTGCCTGGACACATACCTCCAGGTAAATCTTTATTTTATACCAGATGAGCCAGGATTCCACGCTGTAGCTAAAATAACCATCTCTGCAAATTCAAAATTTTCTTCTGGAAAAATATTTCATTTGTTATTACATTATCCCAGACGAGGACTTCCTGACTCCTCTCAAAATTTCAACCTCCATTTTTTTCCTAACGTATTGTCTCACAGCTATTCCCCTTCTTATTCCTGATCAAGCACTCAGCTTGCCCACCAGTTGCACATCACAGCGTTTACTAATGCCGCAGTGTACCAGCAAGTTTCTGTTTTTATAAATCTGACTTGGAAGCACCGTGAAACAGAGGAGAGTTAACGTAACACGTCCATTCCATGCTCACCAGGCAGCTGCGCTATGGGGAAGGCAGGCGGAGAGCCAGTGAGGGCAGCTCAGCACTGCCGGGTGGGTCTCCGAACGGAGGCAAACCAGGCTGCAGTGCTGTGCCTTGGCCATGCCTTGGTCGGACGCAGCACTACCAGAGGCGTCTTGCTTTGACTCTCCAGCTGGGAGCTCTCCAAGAGACAATGCTGCACTTCATGGAGAAACCTGTTCTGCTGGCGCCAGCTCGCGTGCCTGTTGCATGGCTAGCAAAGCTGGCACAAGAAGAGAGGAATAGTCTCACGTTTGCTAAACGTACCAAACATTTGCTATGGGAGAGAGCCTGTCAGGAGACAAATCCGTTTTTCAGTAATTATTCCCCAAATCAGCTTGTCAAGCAAGACGCTTCTGGAGCATCCTGGATTTAGCTTGGCCTCCAAACACATAGAGAGACTAAGGGCTGCCTGGTTTTGGGCCAGTCTCCTACCATCAAGCAGAAATACCTCTGGGTTTGCTAGTATATAAAATGAAGAAAATATTTCCTTCCATTTGGATGAAACATAGCGCATCCAGTAGGGATCAGTCAGTTTCTTTCACTCTAAAGATGCATGTTAGGATAAAGAATTGTATTGGATCTGGCTGAGATGGAGTTAATTTTCCCCATAGCAGCCCTCATAGTGCTGTGCTTTGTATCGGTAGCTAGAAAAGAAAGGTGCTGACAGTGCTGACAATACACTGGTGTTTTGGCTACTGCTAGAGCAGCCCTCCCCAGCATCAGGGCTGTCTCTCCAACATTCCCCTCTCACCAGCAGGCTGGGGGTGGGCAAGATCTTGGGAGGGGACAGAGCCAGGACAGCTGACCCAACCCGACCAAAGGGATATTCCATACCATATGACGTCTGCTCAGCAATAAAAGCTAAGAGAAAGGAGGAGAAAGGGTGGGGGCATTCGTTATTTACCACTTTTGTCTTCCGGAGCAACCGCAATGCACACCGAAGCCCTGCTTCCCGGGAAGCGCCTGGACATCGCCTGCTGATGGCAAGTAGGGAATAAAATCTTTGTTTTCCTTTTGCTTCTGTGCGCAGCCTTTGCTTTTATTAAACTGCCTTTATCTTGACCCAGGAGGGGTTTTTTTCTATCTCATTTTCTCCCCGCCCCTGTCCTGCTGAGGAGGGGAGGGATAGAGCAGCTTGGTGGCATCTGACATCCAGCCAAGGTCAACCCACCACAAGAATTTATAGTATTTTAAAGCAGGAACTTTAAGATTAATCTCACTATGGATTAAACTGTAGAATCAATGCCATAAGAAAATACTTATGAAACACAAACTCCTCCAGCCAGGCAAGAAATGTGTCAGATTTGAACATGTTTTATTACAAGTGATTTTATAAATGAACTAATAAATCTTAAAGGGAAGCTGGATCTGATGCTGAACTGACAGACTTGTAAAGCAGGGTGCAGGCTTGTATGAGGTGATAAAATCATCTGTTCTGCTGTTAATCTGGTCCGTAAGATAGCACCAAATAGTACGGAGAACTGTGTGCCCCAGAGAGCTCCAACTGTCGAAAGAGGATGGTACACCCCTGTTCTTCAGTCTTTGGCAGGAAAAAGCAAACAAGACGGCATTACGTTTGATCCTCAGTCAAAAAAAAAACCAAAAAAAAAAACCAAAACCAAAAGGCTAGTGAAGAAGCTACAAAGGATTTCCAATTGGTTGTAAAATTTCTTTTGAAGCTTAGATGATGAATCATCTGAATCAAATTCTGCCCTATTTCTAGTAAACAGTGCCCTGTGTGGCATTCACTCTTTCAAGAAATACTAACTGGAAATGAAGAACTTTAAAGCTTTATATTTCTTCTCCCTTTCACCCAGAGGTTTCAAAGCACTTTATAAGCATGAATTAATAACATCTCTTCACCATTCCTGAGAAATCAGCAGGTGGATCTAAAACTACCTCAAATGGTAGATAAAATCCTAAGGCGGTGTGACCAATGTCAGGGGATGACCCTAGAAATGAGCAGCAGGGCTTCAGTGAAGTACTGGGAACGGGGGGGGGCGGGGGGAGGGGGGGGGACGGGGGACGATGACACTCCCACACGCACCCCTCAGTTTTAGGAGGTTGCAGAGCTGCGCGGTTCTCTTCCTCCACATCAGCTTCATGGAACACCAGACACAGATGCACCCGCTTCCTAGGCGTGCAGTCTGCATCGTGGTTTGGGTGACAAACATGACCAAAAGCACTGAACGCTAACGCAGTCTTTCCCGAAGTCCTGTGAGGAGGATTGCTTGCGCTGGGAATAAACCTCCTTAGCTGCACACGGGAGTGACTCTCTCCCCTTGCATAGCACATGATAATAGTATTATTGTGAACGGTGTTTCACAGTCACAAGGGAGTGAGCTAATTGGAGATACAGCTCTTGGAGAAGTAATTGCCTTGTACATTTTTTTCTTTCTCTGGCTCATTTCTTCCCTTTCCTGTGTGAGGCCTGACGCGTGTTTCCTGAGAGGAGTTAACAGAGGTCAGCAGCAGACCCCACTCTACCTTCCAGCTGAAGCAAGAGGCTTTCAAACCCGTGACATAAAGCTGCTGGAAATTCCTTATTCCCTTCTGTAAAGCAACCAAGAAGCACGCAAGAGTGCTCAGCGGCAGTTCCCCCAAAACAGCAGCGTTCACCTCCTGTGTCCTGGGACCTGCGGGCTGCCGCGGAGGAGGGCCTGCCACCTGGGGCGGGCAGCCCAAGCGTTTCTGGAGAACTCAGCGCCGCTGCCCCGGGGCAGCTCCCGGCCCCTGCGAGTTGATTTTCAGCCCCATCCCTGAGGGGCAGGGGCAGGCTGCCAGCGGCGGCTGCAACCCGTGCCCCGGCGGCCGAGTCCGGGGCCCCGCCAGCAGGGCAAGGCGGGAAGAGGGGGCTGCCAGGCACCGCGCGGGCTCCAGCGGCCACCGCCGCGGGGCGAGGGCGCAGCCACCCACTCCCAGCCGCCCAGCTGGGCCAGTGGGCCCCATCCTCTCGCCCGCCCGGGACGGGGCTACCCTCAGGGCCGCCGCCGGGCCGAGGCGGGGTCCGAACCTCCCCGAGCGGCCGTTGGCGAGGGGGCGGGGCCGCGCGGGCGGCCGTTGGCGAGGGGCGTGGGCGGGGCCGAGGGCGGGGCGGGGCAATGGGGCGGGACCGGAAGTTCCGGGTCGGAGGGAACAGGAAGTCGGGACGTGGCCGCCGCAGCGGAGCAGGAGGCGGAGGGAGGGAGGGCGGGAGGCGGCGGAGGAGGAGGAGGAGGAGGATGGCGGCGGTGCTGAGCTCCGACCGGCTCGAGGTCTCGGTGGATGGGCTGACGCTCAGCCCCAACGCTGAGGTGCCGCACTGTGAAGCGCGGCCGGGGCAGGGGGAGCCCGCGGCGGGGCGGAGCCGAGCGGGCCTCGGCTCACCGGGCCAGGCGGAGGCTGGCGGCGAGGCGGAGGAGGAGGCGGCGCTGAGCCCGGAGCGGCGCTGGGGCTTCGCGCTGGAGGAGCTGTACGGCCTGGCGCTGCGCTTCTTCAAAGGTGAGGCCGCCCGGCGACGTGGCCGGCACAACCCCCGCCGGGACCGGGGCGGCGTGGCGGGAATCGCCGCGTCCTGGGAAGCGCCGGCATCGCCCGCCTCCCCGCCGAGCCGGGCTCCGGGGCGCGGGCGGAACCCCGGATCCCCCGAGAGCCGCGGGGGGCGGCGCCGTAGCGGGGCAGACGGCAGCGCCGGCACCGCCCGCGGCCCCCGGGAGTCGGTGCGCCGGGAGCGGCGGCGAGCCGGGGCGGCCATCGTGTCACGACGGTCGGTGGCGGCTTGTGGGGATGCACTTTGCTTGGTGCGAGAGGTGAGCCGGGGCGGGAGACCGGGAGAAGAGCCGGGAGGCTGCCCCGGGCTGCGGTGTGCCCACCCCGCGGGGCCAGGAGGGCATTTCGGAGGGTTTGCACCAGTCGACCTAAAAACGGAGAAAAAAAAAAAAAACAACCCTAAACCCTTGCTTGTGGCGTGCAAAGGAAAACCTTGCAAACATGGGCGAAGAGCTCTCTCTCTGAGTGTTGTCGAGTCTGCTGACAGCCCGGGTACCGGCGTGAGATGTCGCGACGTCTCCGCAGGATGCGAACTTCAAGTCTGGCTTTGCTGCTCTGGGTGCCATCGTGACTCCAGCTGGCAGCTGTGCGAGGGAGCCATGGAATAACCCAGGGTGTAGACCTGGGGCATTTGTCTTGGGATCCTCTGGAGCCAGGTTTGCTTCTGCAGGAAGCTGGAGGTAACATTGCTGCCCTTGCTTTCCTTGAGAGGAGGAAATTGGCTGCGTGCTTTCTGAGGAAGAGCTGTATTCGCTGTAGTGTTACGATGCGCTACAGCATTTGAGCACCTTGCAGTTTCAGGCGGCTGCTGCTTAACGTTGGGCGCAGAGTAGGGAGTCTAGCAGCCTGCCGGCACAACTCTCGGCTTGGAAAGGTCAGTCTCATGGCAGTCAGTTGTTAGATGACCTCCCAGGAAAGCTGCCCCTTCTGAGGGCGAGCATACTGGCAGGTGGAAACTGTGCTTGAAGGACAAAGTTGTCTCTTTTTTTCACTTTGGCTGACTTGCACACTGATAGTTTTTAGGAGCGTGTAAGCAGTTTTCTTGAGCCTTGGTTCTTTGACTCTGTTGTGATGCCCTTCCACAGAGCAATTTTTTTGTTAGCATGGTGACATATAGAGATTTTTTTTTTTCTTTAGCTGTAAGAACCATAAGGGACTATAGGTCTTGATTTGTTTTTTTCCTTTTTTTTTTTTCCTGTGTTGGAAGCTACTGCAACCAGGTGTCAGGTTGGAAGTGTTGTGACTTCTCTCTCTACCCTTTCAGTAAAACAAGGTGCTTGAAAGAGTTCTAGTTTGGTTTAATGACCATTTGTTCTTAAAACATGATGCAGAAATAAATGTCTCTGCGGTAGCAAATTCCTTGTCTGTCAGCCATGGTCTCATTTTGTTTTGGGTTTAATATCCTACTGGAACCTGTATTTACGATGTAAAAACTATACACTATGAATGAGCTATCTACATTATTGATAACCTATGTCTATTATGTCTCATGTTTTAATGAATTTTATGCTCTACGTTAATCTGCTCTTGGCTGGTGAAAAGTCACTAGAGTGTTACTTGTGTCTAGGTTCCAGTTTCTTGTGTTTGGTTGTCTCAACAGTGCGTTTGTTGTTGCCTTCCTTCTATTAAAAGCTTAATTTCAACATTTCAACTTGCTGCTCTTTTTTTTTAACCTTCTGCAGCTTCTTGTAACACATGGGTTTGCTCATAAGAGGAAAACTTTCCACACTGTATGGAGTTGTCAGACTTTCCAAATGAAGACCTTGTTCCTCTATCCTCACAGCTGGAATAAGTCACATGAAGTCATTGCCCATATTTTCATCTGTAATTTTTTGCTGAAAGTGATACAACATGAGGATTTTTATTTATAGATGTGATGGTGGGTTACAGGAGCTTGTAAAACTTGGATTACTGACTCTGCCTGCTTGTTCTATATCTGTGTGGCTCCGAAAATAATTGGTCTCGTTTCCAAATGATTTTTGTGCATCCACTGTCAAAACAACTGTGGGAGTGGGCATGCTTGTTTAGCAGCTCTATATAGGCCAAGCAACAAATACAGATTCCTCCTTTACTTCCAGAAGCAGCATATGAGGGATCTGAAGGTTGACACATGTTAATAGGTAAATGCTGAGATCTTGTTTCTGATCATTCTTCTAAAACCCACTGATTTGGAGTTGGGGGGATATCTTTGAAAAAGTTTTCTTTCTTAAAGCTGGTTGATATCCGTACCTCAGTGTATGCTATTACCTACTCACACAGCTACTGTGGAACAAACAAATGACTCAGGGCAGCACTTCTTTGGGAGGACGATGCTGTCTGGATTAACTGCAGTTATTGGGATGGAAGGAGCTTGGGTCAGGATGCTAGAGGAGTCCCTGGGTGAGGTCAAAGGGTAAGCAGTGATAGCTAGTTAAGCTGCTTCCTTTCAGCGTCAGTGTGCAGGCTGAGTTGTCTGGCTGTAACTCAGGATGTACTTTCTTCCTAGAGAAGTCAAATCTGATCAGAATAGTTCGGATTTGCTTATTGCGATCGCTGCTAACGCTTGTCTGTGGTGACATGTTGCATGCAATGGAATTGCTAAAAGACAAGGCAGGGTGGGAGTGCGTATAAACAGTGTGATAAACACACCTGAAACTAGGCTAAGATACTAAAGGGTCTCAAAAGCTACTTTATTTTGTCTCTGATAAAGGCAGAAGCAGATCTAAAATGCTTGACCCTGGATCACTTCAACTGTCAGGCCTTAGGCTGTGCGCAAGATGTATGCTAGCTTTTTTTAGCATCCATAATGGCTTGTGAAGAAAGCTTTTCGGAATAATAGAGGCATAGAAAATAGATGGTTAATAGTGTTCCAGTCCATTTTTCTGAGAGAAACAAGAGCCTCCCTTGCAGTACGCGCTCTTTCCCTTGCTGCTCTGTCAAGCCTAGTTCAGGTGGACCAGCATTTTCGCTTCCATCAAGAAGCTGCTCCGCTGTGCTGGATCCAGTGTACAGGGGAGAACATGGTCATGTTACTGAAATGGGTACGTTTCTTTGCTTCTTGGACTGTTTGTAACTGTGCGCCACGGGGTAGCTGGCAGAGTAGATGTGTCTCTGGTGGCTTATTTTGCTTGTTAAACTGGTATGAGCTATGCCAGTTGAGGGCAACTTGTTTAAGGTGTCGTCTGTGTCCTGCAGTAGGAGGGGGTGGCTTGCGTAGCTCTCCCAGCAAGTCTTTTCTGGTATCAACCTGGCTTTATGGTTTTCCATATCCTGTCATTGAAATACCGTTGCACCCAACCTTCAATGTATGACAGTCCCTAAAGTGCTCACTCATTGTCTAAAGTGATTTGCAGTGCAGGACATCTGAGTAGACAGTATATAAACCATACCATTTTGGTATCTAAAAGCTCTCCTGGTATGTTAAGTACTCTAATTTTGTTTGACTGCTCCAAATTATTTCCTCTTACTCTAACAAGAATGCATCTTCAACCTCAGAAATACATCATTCTAAATTAATTGTTTGACCTCATCTTTTTTTTTTTGAGGGCTACTTTGATGGCATGATTGTAATTCGTAAGTTAAGTAGGCTCTTGTTTTCAAGAATATGAAAACCCCTAAATGTATCTCTGTTTGATGTGAAGTTGAGCTTTGATCATGTTTAATTGGAAGGGCTGGTTGGTAACTCTTCTGTTGATGTGGAACACCTTCAGGAGAGGAGAATGATGAGTGTAAGAGTGTACTGGGATCTGCAGGCAGAAGTTCAGTTCTTGTGCTTCTCAGTTTTGGTCTTGCTCAGTAAAATGTTGCAAATAAATAGCATTAACATACATCTGCTTTTAAAAGCTATGAGGTGAAAAATCACAGTTCACAAACTGTTTTCTAGCTGCTTCTAGATGACTCGACTGAATGCTATCCCACAGGAATGAAGGCATTTATAGAGCGAGTGCTATAGGTGAAGTCAGAGTGGAAGCTGCAGCATGTTGTGCCATATTTCTTACAGGAAAAAAATAATCTGAAGTTAGATGGGGTGTAACAGTATCTTGCGTGATGCAATCTCTTCTTAAGCATATTTCTTAAGCTCCCTTGAGTCTGAATTGTCAGTTTTATACCAATTCATGTCAATGGTACAGTGATACGTAGCAACATAAGCCTCTGTTATCTGCTTTATTGTAGTTATAGCTTCCTCTTTCTGTTGTGTTTGCATGCCAACACAAAAGGTGGTATTCAGGCATACAGTTAATTACCCCTAGCACAAGGAGGGTCGTTAGTATTTTAAGTATTGGTTTTCTGGAGTATTCAACTGAGCTGCCCTCAATGGATCTCAGTTTTGTGGGCATCTGAACTGGCCACTGTCAAGGAGAGCAGTAGTTCGAGGAGCCGATATTACCCATTAGGTACTGCAGAATGCCTAAAGCATCGTAGGTCCGTAGCCTGCTTTGTTCATGTAACCCTCCCCTACCTGAGTTTGATCTGTTAGCGGGTGCTGCTTAAACGTAGAGTTTAGTTCACTTGAGAAATTGCCATTTCAGGTGAGTAATGGTTGAAGTATTGTCAGGAAAGAAGTTTCCTGATCTTCTGTAAGAAAGCTGAGCCTTTCTCTGGCCCTGCTGGGTCAGGTATAGCAGTGGCATAGGGAGGGCTGTATAGTTGCTGTACTACTGTACTACTGCTGTGTGCATGCTTTGGATCTCTCCGTGTGTTCTCTAGAGCTCTTTGATGATCTTCAGCTTCCTGACAACTACATCAGATGTGTGGGTAATACCTACGTAAGCGGTGTGTTCACGGATGCTTGAATAAATTGGCACTTCTACTTGTCCAGACTCACTAATGCTCTTTTTTGGCATGTTTGATTCTGCAGATGGCTCCCGGTCCTCTGGTTCAGTTTAATGGCAACGATTCCAAATCTTTGGGATAATTATTAGAGTGTGGTTCATGCTGAAGAATTCAGCTGAAAAATAGCTAGTATATAGCTTCGCTCTTTTGACTGGCTCCAAATAGTTTGCTAAGAGTTTGTTTCTAATCTGCATTATCTACAAGTCACTGAATGCCTGTCTCCTATTTTTCTCATCTGTCTGTTTTCCTCTCATTTAGCTTGTTTGTTCTGCTTCCCTTGGGTCACCATTCTTCGCAAATGCAGATTTTGGCTTCTCTTGAGAGTTAGGGCTTGAGGTCTGACTTCTCTGTTCTGTGATCATGCAGGCATGCTGTGTATAGCATGGGAAATGTTGGGGCTTTTTTCCCTTTAACCCTCTTCAGAAGTGATGTTAGCTGGCTTGGGTAGCAGTCTAGTACAGCAAATAGCTATAGTTTTTGGCAGACAACTGTAGGTGTACAGGTTGAGCAAGGTAAACTGTGCCATGGGGACCCCCTTGAGAAGTGTACTTTGCTCAGAAGCCTGGCAAAATGTCAGTGTAGTACCCTTAACACTTGACTTGCTTTTAAGCACGCTGCCCCAGGATATTAAGTATGATTTCAAAGTGCGTGCTGTTTATTGAGGCTAATAGAAGTACTTGCTACCTAATAAACGAATTCTGAGTTAAATAAGAAGTGTGAAGAATTGAGGAAAAGCCAAAGGACTCTTTGGGTGGCCTGAGAGCAGGAGGATGCAGTGATTTGCATCTCTTAAGGGTCACAGACTTGTTGAGGTGGGAAGGGACCTCTGGGGATTATCAAGTTCAGCCCTCACTGTTCAGAGCAGGCTTTTCAGGACTGTCCGTTTGGGTTTGGAATATCTCCAGGGGTGAAGACTTCAAAAACCTCTCTGGGCAACCTGTTCCCATGCTTGGTCACTTGCACAGTAAAAAAAAAAAAAAAAGCATACAAAGTGGCTTTTTTTTTAAAGTGGAATTTCCTATATTTCAGTTTAGTCCATTGCCTCTTGTACTTTTGCTGGATACAGCAGATACCACTGGATAGACTCTGCTTCAGTCTTTACATCTTTCCACCCCACCAGGTATTTTTGGAAATAGATACTTTTGTGGCCAAAGACTTCTGGTTTTTGCAACTGGAAGAGATACTTGTTGTGTGACACTGGGAGAAGAGTGAATACTTGAGATTCTGGAAGGTGCAGTGGACCTCTAGAAATGGGTAATGAGTAAATGCTTTTCTGGCTTCAAAATTAATGGTGTGCATGTAGTGGTTCCTTGTGATGTTTTAACTGAGTCCAGTAATATAACAAGCTTACTCTGTCAAAAATACAGCTTCTTGCTGTGACCTGCAACCACTTTCCCTCTGGGGTTGTTTCCAATTTTCAGAAGTATTTGCTCCGAGTCCCTCAATAAGCCATTTCCCCTCTTCTTTTGTTTTGGGATTTGCTTCTTTTCCTGTTAATAACTTTGTTTACAAGGATCAGCCCAGTGCTTTTGCCGTACGTAAATGTCTGCCCTAAAATTTGGGTGTGAATTGGACTGTTCGTTTTTGGGGCTGTAAACAACGTGCTCCAAAGTGACCTTTACTGTAAAAGGAGAGCTGGAGACAAGTGGCAGCTCTGCCTGGAGAGGGGTTCTTAGTACAGTCCTGTGAAATGGCCTATTGTTTACGTCCGATAATGGCTTCCCCATTTCAGCCTTTCCAAAAGGAGATGATGCTTATTTATTTGCTTTCCTGTTCAAGAAAAAGGTCTTTTCTTAATGGGCAGCCTAATCACATATAGCGGTGCCTGTTTCTTTGATCTGGTTTGACAGTTTAAATGTGCTAAGTCCTAGCTCGTCAATTCCTGTATCATTTTAAACCAATGCAAGTCTCTTCTTACCAGTAAATGTGTGGTGGGATCTAACCGGAATGGCTTCAGGTGTTGGTGTGGAGCCATTGGAATTCTGATTGCATTCAGGCTTATGTTGCCTGTGTCTTACAGCCAGGGCTCTCTGTACACCTTGGTGCTGATGGAGTCACCGCTAAGACTTTTCATTGTGAGGGGTTATTCCAGCTGCCTTGGCAAAGTGCAGCAATCAGATTGCCTCAAGGACAACTTTCCCTTAATTCTAATTTTTCCTCTCTGCAGTTTCCTTGCCTTAAACCTTGCTTGTTCTGCCTTCATCAATGTAAAGTGCGTGAAAGGAGAGCAATCTATAAAGTTAACATCTCATCTTCCTTTGTGGAAAATCCTTCCTATCCACACTACAATAGAGTTGGCAGACATTGGAATTCAAGTTAAGGTTTTTAAATACTTCAGAGATATAGATCCATATGGCATGATGTTCAACTAATTAACATAAATATTTATGCAATAGCTTAACTGGCTAAGATTCACTTTGGATGAGAGCTTCAGCAGCTGAAGCTAGATGTGTTTCTTCTGGACAGATTTATATTTTATTTGAACAGAACTGAGTTAATTCGTCTAACCTTTTGTGCCTTACCTTTCTTATTCCTTTTTTACAGAGAAATCATGATAGTGGTTATACAAAATACTCTTTGCTGTCCTGTGCTTAATCAATGAATCACAACAGTGAAACTTTCTTTTCTTTTACAGAAAAAGATGGCAAAGCCTTTCATCCAACATATGAAGAAAAACTCAAACTTGTGGCACTGCACAAGCAGGTTCTGCTGGGACCTTACAACCCTGACACTTGCCCTGAAGTTGGATTCTTTGATGTGCTGGGGAATGATAGAAGGTAAAAGGGCTGGTGCTCTTGTTGATCTTAACTCTGCTTTCCCTGTCTGAAGAAAACATCATCAGATTTCCACAATAAGACAAGTATGTGGGTTACGTCAATGTGTGTATGGTAGTGGATAGTGTGAGTGGCCTCTTCAAATACATCTTGGAAATCTGAGTCACAGTTCGGTAAAGGAGCTAACAGAAGATTATTGTGTTTTTTCAGCCGCATTAGGAAAAGCTGCTGTGCCCACAGTCCAATTTCTCGTAGCCGTTTAAGGCTTGGTTAGCTGTGCGCTAATGTGCAGGCCCATGTTTCGTCCTAACTCTACACCAGGGCTACAGCAGGCCAAGCCTTTTGCCAATGGTAGCAGCATTCACCGTAGTTTGTTAATATCAAAGCTAACTTCTGAAATGGAAAAGCTGATGCGTTTGAATTCTGAGTTAATTTTGATGAGATCTGGGCAGTCTCAGGCCTTGTCTCTTGTATTGCTTGCAGTGCAATGTTGCTATTTGCAGTGTGAAGGCAGTGTGCAACACAGTGCTGGCTTCTCGGAGCTGGACCCAGCATTACCCAAATGGATGTAGCCTTCCTTTAGGAAGAACCGGGCTGTTGCATTCAGCTGACTCAAGGACTATAATTGATGGTTGTTACTATGTTTGCTCATCTGGGAAAAAGTATGCATTTTTCTCCACAAAGTAGAGTGGAAGAGGGGTAAAAAATAGTTAAGGTTCATTTGTATCTGGGAAGTTTTTCGACATAGTTGAGAATTTGAAGTAGGGTCAATGGTATGTATGAGATTTCATATAAATACTGTCTGTCTGAAATGATTGTTCTGGTGCAGGCAGAAGAGAGCACTGAAACCTATGGGTTTAAGGTCTGTCTTTGAATGGGAGAAAAGTTGTTGGCTCTCTGGAACTGCAAGTTATAAAGTTTGGTCCCTGATCTCCCAACTTTTTTTTCTTTGCTGTGTTCTTAGAGTTCACTATTGACTTGAAAAGAGTTGAGTCTTCTGTTATTTCAGCTGCTTTCTCTCTCTCAGGAAGGAATGGGCTGCCCTTGGAAACATGTCAAAGCAAAAAGCTATGACAGAATTTGTTAAGCTCCTGAATAGGTGCTGCCACTTGTTTTCAACATATGTCACTTCCCACAAGATAGAGAAAGAAGAACAAGAAAAAAAAAGGTAATGTTTGAGTCCTTTGGTGTTGGCGTATTTTGAGTGTATAACTCTTGACCTATGGACAATGTCACAGCTAGCTTAGGTTGAAGTCATCTTGGCAAGAGAAATGCTTGAAGTTTAGGTGGTTGTGGTGCCATTTGATCTCTTTAAACCTTTTTACTTTGTCAGTAATGAATGATTGTTTCTGAGATGAAGACACCTAGAATATAAAGAGTTTTTTGCTGATACTGTCACCTGTTTAATAAATACACACTTCACAAAATGTCTGCCCTGATGTGTCTGTGGGCTAAATGTATACAGAACATGAAATTGTCAGGTGTTTTAAACTCCTCTTCTAGTACAGGTTGTCAACTGGACAAAGGCTATCTTCTAACATTTACATATCACGTGATTATTAAACTATAGTATCCCTGTAATTATTGAACGTGTGTTAAAGCTTGGAAGATGTTTTTTAAGGTTTCCCGACAATTTTTTCTACTGCTGTCTGCTAAGGGTAGTGTAGTAATAGGTTATATCAAATCAATAGGTAATATCAAATTACAATACAGGATTTATACTTGTCATACTGCACAGTGCAGTAAAACTAAACATTAATATGTTTTCTTCTTGTGTCCACTAAGAGACCGCTTCAGTCAAGTTGAAGTGGGAGGAGATGGTACCAAACAAAAAGCCTTATTGGGCAGGCAAAAGGCAGGTTACAGCATGTTGAAAGTAACTCATCCTAGGATTGTAGGAATGCTGAAATAGCTTATTGAGTGGATGTTGCAGAAGAGAAGAGGAAGAACGACGGCGGCGTGAAGAGGAGGAGCGTGAGCGTTTACAAAAAGAAGAAGAAAAGCGTAGGCGAGAAGAGGAGGAAAGACTGAGACGAGAAGAAGAGGAGAGGAGGAGAATAGAGGAGGAACGACTTCGGATGGAACAGCAGAAGTGAGTAGCTGAAACAAACAACACTTCAAAGAAAATAACTGCCTTGCACTCGACACAATTGTATCTGTCTGTTTAAGTAGTTGTACTGGAATTGAATACCTGAAGTTCAGAGCACTCAAGTCTGGCAGTGACATTTGCGTCCTTAGTTGAGGGACAGCGTTTGCAGAGAATAATTATCCTGACGTGTTGTTGTATGCAGCCTTCTCAGATGAAAGTGCCAGAGAACCTTTCTTCAAAGAGAATCTCTGGAGGTTTTTGAGTTCAAGGGCTGCAACTCGTGAAAACTTGTACTCTGCTTCTTAAATGATAAATGCTGCGCTCAGCTGAGCAGAGTTAAGTGTCCAACTGGAAGTGGCGTTTGAACTGTGACTTGAAAGTTTCTATCCTTTCACAGAAGGCAGAGCCTTGGGAAAGGATAACTGCAGTTCACTGGGATCTTCTGAATGCATGGCTGAAACTTTCTGACTTGGTAGTCTAGCACTAAAGGTGCTCCCTTTCTAGGTAGCGTGAAGTGTCTGCAAATCTCATTTGTATACTGGTGATGACTGGATCTTAGCACTTTTCTAAAAGGAGTTAAAAATTCATGTTCAAACACACTTAACCTCTGTTTGTAGCCTGAATTAAGTTGTTTACTTAGAATATACAGCTCTAGTTGTATTTCATTGTTCCCATAACACCCAGATGCTGCAAACACGGATCCAGCATTGCACATGTAATATGTAAGAGAAGAGTAGATCGTCAAAGCTGTTCCGCCTCAGTCAGCAATCATTTGCCATAATAAAAATGTCTTTGCAGGGGGTGTCTCTGAAGTAGATCCTGTGCTTGCTATGTAATGGTTTTGAGAAGGGAGCAAATAATAAAACCCCAAGTTTTACTGTTTGTTTAGCACTGTGAGAGCCAGAGGAGTTTAAACTGCAGGCATAAATGAGCAGAGAATACAACAGAAGAATGTTGCACAGTGCTAAGTAACAAGAAGTGCGGTATGCCTTGAAGTTAAGAGATTACTTTTTTTACATGAATAGCAGTTGTGTATTAAATGGTCGTCACAGGTTACAGAGATAAAGAATTTAGACAGAAAAGGAATAGGGATACATACATACAGGCCAAGTGTATCTAAAGTGGTCACGATTTTGTGAAAGTAATAAATTTGCCTTTTAGGATACAAACCAGTCTAATACTGCACTGGAAGGAAGAAGGGGCAGGAAGCAAGGAATTACTCCTGCATTTGTGTGGTGCTGCTTTCTTCCTCTGAAGCATCAATAGCTGGTCACTGATGGATGTAATGTGAGACAAAATGAACTCTGGATCTAGTTACTTTTTTTACTATATAGCTTCTGTTAGCCCTCTGGAGAGAGGAGGAGAACTGAGCCTGTGCACAAGTAACCCCTGTGTTCCTCCTCAGGTTTCAGCGGTTGAGTTTACTGGAGACACTATTGCCCTATTTGGCAGCATTTTTTCTATTCCTGAATTAAGCCACAGCCAGTCATGTTTGTCATATCTGTTTGCATACTGTCCTGGGAAATTAAGATAGTAATGTGTGGTTTTCTTAGATTTACCAGAAAGCATTGGCGTGCTGTACTATAGCAGGTTTGTTCTTAACAATATTTGTAGAAGGGCTGCTAGAAGGATGATTGCTGCATGTTTTCTGGAGGAACCAAGTGTGGGTTTTTTCCCTTGCTTGTTTGAAAAATTTAGTCACGCTTTTTTCTAGCACTACCTCTTTATCAGACTACAGATTGAGAATTATATAAGAGCTCTTGATTTTTTTTAATGCTTGATGTTTTCAAGCACTGGGTAGAAATTGTTGTTCCTTTTATATTCTGAGCATATTTTTAGGCAAAATTCACATTTGTGTTACCTCTGAGCCCTGCTCTATTATGTAGATTAGTTTTAATTGGTTTTTGCAGGAATTGAATTAACTGTCTTTGAGGCCACTTAGACCACTTAAGTAGAGGGATTTCCCCAATACCCTCAGCTGCTTGTAATCTTCCTACTCTCCTCCTACCTATCTAGGCAACAGATAATGGCAGCACTGAACTCCCAGACTGCCATTCAGTTCCAGCAGTATGCAGCCCAGCAGTATCCGGGCAACTACGAACAGCAGCAGATCCTAATTCGGCAGCTCCAGGAACAGCATTATCAGCAATACATGCAGCAGTTATATCAAGTCCAGCTTGCACAGCAACAGGTATGGCTGACCAGCTGAGAAACTTAAATTTTTGTGTTCCAGGCTGTCTTTGGGAGATCTTAACATGTCTACCCTTACCCCCTTGAAAAGCTACTCGCTGAAAGGAGAGATACTGCTTGGTGACTAATGCTGCTTCAGATTCATGCACCAAAGCCCCTTTATTTAATCTTTTTGAGTAGTTTTCTGAATAAGCTGTTAAGAAAATTCTAAGCAGCCTTTAATTACTTTGTTCAGTACAGTTCTTGGCGACCAAATATGAAGCATTCTGCTGCAGCATCTATTGTGTGTGTAACTTAATGGGGGTACATACCAGTGCATCTGAGCACGAACAAACCTATTCAAGTGACTCTCCACGTAGGTATCGCCCCTGAAGATCTGTGCAGAGCAGCACAACTTTGATCAGCCATGTGTTTCCAGCTGAACGTGCATGCAGCACTGTCATATCACTACTGGGTTTGAGATTGCTTCTCCCTGTCAACTTGAGCGCTGCTGACTTCTCTCTCCTTTTGCATCTGTTGTTTGACATCAGTATCTAATTAATTTGCTTGCCTGCAATAGACTGCTCATGGTTTGGGTGGGAGGACAGACTTTCATATTTCTGGTAGCAATGGGTGGCAGTAGTACCTTGCTTCTTTGTGAGGGTTTTGTGCCTGGGCTCAAAAGGCTGCTTCTCTGTTTAGGGGAATCTTGCACCTGTGGCAAATGTGCTGTATTCACATCTCAAGCTATTTTAAATTTCAAAGATGTCCATCTGTAAGTGTCTTAAACAGGTCTAAGACAGACTTCAGTCTCTGATATGTCTGTCCTCTCTGGGCAGGACCTGAATGGTCTATAACTGCCAGCCTGAGGTCTGTTGTTCTTGAGCTAAAGACCTAAAATTCAGTAAATTCAGTAAAATTCAGTATTCACTTCCTGTGGAGTCATCTGTATTTTGACAAGACCTATGCCCTCAGCAAAGAACTGTTCAAGGAAGGAACCCATGTGGCCCATGTGAACCTCATAAAATTCAATAAGGCCAAGTGCAAGGTCTTGTTCCTGGGTAGTGACAACCCCCCTCCAGTATCAATATAGACTGTGGGATGAATGATTTGAGAGCAGCCCTACAGAGATGGACTTGGGGATACTGGTGGATGAAAAACTGGATGTGAGCAGGCAATGTGCACTTGCAGCCCAGAAAGCCAACTGTATCCTGGGCTGCATAAAAAGAAGTGTGGCCAGAAGGCTGAGGGAGGTGATTCTCCCCCTCTACTCAGCTCTCGTGAGACCCCACCTGGAGTCCTGTATCCAGCTCTGGGGTCCCCAGTACAAGACGGACATGGACCTGTTAGAGCGGGTCCAGAGAAGGGCCACAAAAATGATCAGAGGGCTGGAATACATTTTCTATGAGGAAACCCTGAGAGAGCTGGGGTGGTTCAGCCTGGAGAAGAGAAGGCTCCAGGGACACCTAGTTGTGGCCTTTCAATACTTAAAAGGGGCTTATAAGAAAGATGGAGAAAGACTTTTTACCAGTGCTTGTAGTGACTGGACAAGGGACAATGGCTTTAAACTGAAAGAGGGTGGGTTTAGATTGGACATTAGGAAGAAATTCTTTACAATGAGGATGTTGAGGCACTGGACCAGGTTTCCCAGAGAAGTTGTGGATGCCCCATCATTGGATGCGTTCAAGGTCAGGTTGGACAGAGCTTTGAGCAACCTGGTCTGGTGAAAGATGTCCCTGCCCATGGTGTTGGACTAGGTGATCTTTAAAGGTCCCTTCCAACCCAAACCATGATTCAGTGGAGTTGAAGTGGTAAAGGAAAGTCAGAGGCTTCCTACCACTATGACACTCTTGAAGCTTAATGCTACCTTGGTACCAATGCTGTGGTGTCGTAGTGGTAAACAAAAGCTGTAGCCTCATCAGTCTTGTCACAGAATCATAGAATCATTTAGGTTGGAAAAGACCTCTAAGGTCATCAAGAGCTAGAGTAAACCTAACACTGCCAGGTCCACCACTAAACCATGTCCCTAGACACCTCATCTACATGTCTTTTAAATACCTCCAGGGATGGGGGCTCAACCACTTCCCTGGGCAGCCCATTCCAATGCTTGACAACCTTTCTGTGAAGAAATTTTTCCTAATGTCCAACCTAAACCTCCCTGGTGCAACTTGTGGCCATTTCCTCTTGTCCTTGATGCCTTTCATAATTGATACTACTCCCTTGAGACTGAGATGTCGGAGATGCTGCTGCCAGTTTTCTTCAGTGCTATCAGCACTGCTCCTTTCAATCATGGCTGTCTGCTTTTGACATACAGAAGACTAATTAATGCCCTCTGAGACCCAGGGCAAAACAGCCTCCTTTATAGTGGCTTACAAAATACTAAGTCTGCCAGGAAATGAAGCTTATCTTTCCAATCTCTACTTAGACAACTGTTGCAGAGAAGAAGTGTATAACAGAGCTAAAACTATCTAGTTCTACTTTGGACTTCCCTGAAGACTCGTGTAGCCTCCACAATGCTTCTTAGAAATACTTTCCTTTTGGATGCCTGTAACTCAGCTGCCTTGGGATCTGTTAATACAGTTAAAAAGTGTTGATCTTTCGTGGTTGCTTACAGACTAGCTTCTGATACAATTAATTTTGGAAAGGCTATATGCAATAGTTTTCTAGAAAAAGAGTTCTCACCACTCTACATTGTATCACTGCACAAAACTTCTTTAGCAGATGATGGGTCTGGGCAGCATCTGTACAACTGCTCAAATTAGAAATCTGACTAATATTTGACTGTGTTGTCTTCATATTCCTTCAGAATATCTATATTCCATTCATTCATTAAAATCATGTGCTTATTAGGTTATTCTTCAAAGAACATTACTGTCAATTATACCTTTTCCCTGCCCCAGCACAAAAGTATATGTAATTGCTCTGTACTGATAACTAAGGGCAGGGGTATAAGCCTTGAAGCTAAAGGGATAATGCATGTATCCTGCTTAAATCCAACAGGATGGCTGTTACCTTGTATAATCTCTTTTTAGGTGTATTTAATCCTTTGCACAGGGACAGCATGATAAATTCTACCTTAAGAGTTTCAATGTACAGATGTCATGTTCTAAAAGCAGCACCTCTGAGCTTTAGTAACTCTTTTCCAGACCACTCGCAGTCCTTGTGGCTCTTGCGCTTCCTGCTTTCATATTAAATAACTGCCTTTGTCGGGTGTCATGGATTTAATAGAGAGCCCTGTTGAACTCACAAATTAGTGAAGTATCTAACAGACCCTAAATACTTCCAGTTCTTTTTAGACCTGGATGAGCTCAGGCCCAGAACTCTTTCAGCCCGCTGATTAAAAACCAGGTAACAAGTCGTCATTTTCAATTTTGAATTAAATGTTATAGGAGTTACTGAAATGCAGAACTTCTGTAGTTAAGTGTAAGAGTTTATTGTGCGTGCCCTAATTAACTTGAAAGTTGAATCTTTTTTGCTTCAGGTTGTATTCACCAGCTTAGAACAAAGTGACTTCACTTCCCCTGATACTAAGTACTTGTAACCCTTACTGGTTAATGTGTGCTGCTTCTGGTCTTTGGTGTCTAGCCTCCTCACGGGGTGCAGGGGGAGTTTTTTTCTTTAAAGTGTCTTTATGCCTTCTGCTGGAAGAGGGAGACATCTTGGGAGGTTTTGGTTTTGCTTGACTTAATTTGTGTCATTTTAGGCAGCCTTACAAAAACAGCAGGAGGCAGTTGTGGCAGCGACAGGGACACCTCTGACTACTGCATCGAAGGTGAACGCACCTGCCCCAGGGGACACCCCATCTGTTAATGGGCAGGCCAGTGCACATGCAGACAGCCCTGAAAAAGATCTGGATCCAGAGGCTTTGGAAGAAGCACTGGAGAATGGACCAAAAGGTAGGACTAGCTAGATTTCTTAAATTAAAAATAAATACCAAAAGCCTTTCTTAGGATTCAGATGTCTTAAGTATGGTTACTATGGCTCTTTGCTTGGCTTCATTGGGCTGTGCAAGAGCTAGGTTTGATTCCTGGGTCCAGTTTCTCTCAAGGGAGAACAATATTGCACAGGCAAAACTCAGGTTTGGCAGGTGGGAAAGAGGAAGCAGTAAAAGTATTTCAAGCAAAGTGGATGAGACCCAAACCTCCTTTCACTCTTGACTTGAAGGAAAGGAGTATAAAAGTTCTAGCAGAAAGCTGTTCTGTGCAGAAATGTGTTCAAACTTACTTGAACTCAGGTCAAAACTGAGTGTTGATTTAGCCATGCAGATTAAAATAAAGCCAAATCTTTCTTACTCTTTCTGAATGCTGTTCTATGTGCAGTCCGGACTGCTGTCCCCTCACATTTCCCACCTTCTTCAGACAGCTGCTAGAAAGCTGTGGAAGTGGAGCAGGAAAAGTAGCCTCCCAGCAGCTCTCTCATCACACGCATTTCTGGGTGTTACCTCTATATGTTTAGTCCTCAAAAGACTTCTCTGGATCCCAACACTAGCACAGTCCCTGTCCACATAGACTAAATTCTACCACATTAAAGAACCTTTCAATGGATGGTTGTGTGCAGTGTAACCCCATCACCTGTATCAGTGCGTCTGTCTTCTGAGTCTTTTCTGCATAAGCACTGTCAGTTTAAATGTGGCAGATGGGTATACTGGTAGGATTTGTGTGCGTTATGTCTAAACTTGCACTGTGTTTCATGCAACTTTTAACCTGTGAAAAGATCTTTTCTTCATTTAAAAAAAAAGCAGTAAATTATTTAGAAGCAACTCTGATGCTTGTGGTCCTCATGTGCCCCTCAAGCACACTTAAGCATGCAACATAAATAACTGAAACAAAAGCTTAACTGGGATATTTTCCCCCCTCTCTCTAGATTCTGTTCCAGTGATAGCTGCCCCATCAATGTGGACACGACCCCAGATAAAAGACTTCAAGGAAAAAATCCGGCAGGATGCAGACTCTGTGATCACAGTGGGCCGAGGAGAAGTGGTTACAGTTAGAGTACCAACTCATGAAGAGGGGTCTTACCTCTTTTGGGAGTTTGCTACAGACAATTATGACATTGGTTTTGGGGTGTATTTTGAATGGACAGACTCCCCTAATACGGCAGTCAGTGTGCATGTCAGCGAATCCAGTGATGATGAGGATGAAGAAGAAGGTAAGCATGCTTATTTATGTAAACTGCCAGTCCTACAGAGCTTGCTGGGGGGGAAACCCAGCTGACTGTCTCCTCTAATCTCCTAGTTCCCCCAACTTCCATCTGTCTGGAACCTTGTCTTCAGTTTTCAATAGAAAGTGCAATTCTGAAAGTAACTTCAGTCGCCTCCTTTGGTCACAGATAGGTTAAAGCAGTTAAGGGTGGGGAAATCCTTTTCCTAAGTTTTACTTAGCCCTTTGCGTGCCCTCTTGTCCAATTCAGCTATTCAGTAAGCTAGATTGAAACCCCTGCCATAATAGAGCATAGTGGATCTGCACACTGAAAACCTTAAGAAAAATCCTGCCCTGCTGTTTGTGAACTTTTTCTAGGGAGGAAGTTTCCTTCAGGCTTCAACAAAACAGCTTAAGAGTAATTCCTGATAGCAGCCAGGGCACAGACCACAGCCTTTACCTACAGGGGAGTTTAGCATACAATCAGAAAAAAATGCTTTGGAATGAGCATGTGATTTGCTTAGAAATCATAGGGATCCCTATGACATAGGGAGCAGTGGCCTTCTGGATATTACTACTAAGTAATCAGTAGTAGTAAATGTGCCGGATCAGTAGCAGTTAATGTGGGGTAATGTCTTAATGAAAACTAGAGCTTGGCATCTCTACACACTGACCCAGCTGCGATGGTGAGATGAGCATGGCAGGTTTTAATAGAGAACTGTAAAATTCACAATAAAGTGAGCATGCTTACAGCTCCTCCTGTTTTTGAATGCTTTAGCCATAGCCTTGGTATGAACCCCTTAGAACCATCTGATTTCTAAACTAAGAAAGAGTGCCCTGTCTGCTACAGATCAGTCTTTCTCTTGTAAAGCATCCGCCCATGTTAACTGATGCCATTTTTTTTCCCTTGCAGAAAATGCTAGCAGTGAAGAAAAAGCCAAAAAGAATGCCAACAAGCCTCAGCTAGATGAAATAGTGCCTGTGTACAGACGAGACTGTCATGAAGAAGTGTATGCTGGCAGCCACCAGTACCCAGGGAGAGGAGTTTATCTCCTTAAATTTGACAACTCCTACTCTCTATGGAGGTCAAAAACAGTTTACTACAGAGTTTATTATACTAGATAAAGGTGTGGCTGTTTCTGAGGCTGGGCTGTGCAGAAGATGTCATTTTATTTGGAATTTTCTTCAAGCATAATGGATCCTTTTGAGTCTGTGTTTTATCCTGTCTATATCTGTATGGTTTGTGTGAACTTTAACAAGTAGACACTGGGATCTTCCTGCTCCATGACACTAATGCATATTGCATTGGGCTTAACACAGGATCTCCCTAGCCCTTTTGGGTATTGGAATTAACCAATGGAAGTCATTGGCTCCAGTGCTAAGGTCACATCAGTTGCATTTGTTAAAGCCTCATGAAAAAGTGGGAGGGAGTTGCTGGCTCACTGGCTGGGTGATCTGATGTTTCCAGGTCTGGATGCTTTGAATAACTTGTTAACGGTTAATTTAAAGGTCCCATCAATAACTGGTAGATTTTGGATGCAGTTTGCTGTGTAGCAAGTTTCTCTTAACTGTAATTGAATGTCAGATTTTTACACCATTAAAACTTGAAACTTTAAGTTGATGCAGTTTAGAAACAAGTTGTCTTGCTTCTGTCCTCATCAAAGAAGAAACATTCAGTTCCTTAAACCAGTGTAGTGGCTAAGACAAGGATGAACGGCATCCTGAAAGTACAGAAAATAACCTCTTCCGAAGATGTAAACTGAACGACAATTAAAAGTATATGTAACAAGAAGAACCTTAACCTCTCTGCCCCACTGCTAACCCTAGAATAAAAAAAGTCATATTTTGAGGCAATTAACTTTGAACCAGGGCACAAACTATTTCTAAGTTTGTTGGGTTTTTAATGGGTAGTCTTCAAAGTATATATATCTCTCTACAAACTTGAACCCAGTTTCCTGCACAACATTCTGGTTTGTCTGGCTTTGTAAAACCTGAATAAGCATGCTGTGCATCTGAAGAACAGTAAGTCACTTTGATAAAGTATAGGAGTTAATGTTGCACTAATTATGGAAATCACTGCCGGTCCGTTTTAACCTGAACTGGTGATACTTGGGTGCAAACTTTCTGCTTTAATCTGTAACTTGTCTGCAGAAAGGCAGAGTGCACATACAGATGCTTAATAATGTAGCTTTAATCTCAATTTCATGTGGTTTGGTTGGGGCATTTCATATTTTGTATAATGGAAAAATGCAGGTGGCTACTTGACGTGAGGCTGCAGTAAGAATCCGTTCTCCTTGGAGCCCTGCGCCTCGGGGGCGATGTGTTGCAGTGTCGACTTGGCATAAGTGCTCTCTGCATGGGCAATGCACTTTGTTACTGAAAGAAAATGGTTACTTTGGGTTTCTCGGATCAGTTCTTGCAGTAAGACTTCCATTGATTAGCTGCAGCATGTACAGTTCCATGGCAAATGATGTTGAGTTTGCGGGATTTGTTTGAATAATCCGTTTGTACATACATGATACTTTATTTTTCTCATACCAACCATGGAGATACTTCTCCTAGAGTGCTTAACTTGTCATCTTGCGTTTGGTTCAGCAACACCGTACCAGCTTATAGCTAGTTAGTGCTGCTTTATCCAAAAACACTGTACAATGTTCTGCTCTTGTGTACATACCGTATATAAACCATGGATTTAGAAAGTACCTTGCTTTTAAAGAAAACTGTATTTAATGTAAAAAAAAAAACTTTTAAAAAGGCAGGCACTAATATATTTCTTCTGGTCTTCAATTTAATTTTTTTTTTGTCCATACAAAAATGTTACTACTTTTTTCTCTAAGAATATCTGTTCTTGGGAGCGGTGTTTGTCGCTTTAAATGGCAGCACTTACTGTCATGTGTTGGATGTTAGAACTTTTACGTTTCCAGACTTTTTTTATTGCCTCTGGCTGTTGATTAGTACAGTACAAGTGCGATTTCAAGATACCTTGAGATAGTATTTAATCCTAATTAAAATACATTTATCTGTAATGCTGTTGGCTTTTTATTAATTTGGAAACCTTGGCATTGCTGTGTATGGCTATTCAGCTAGGATGAGCTTGTCATCTTCCCTCATGTTTTTTAAAAATTCAGTGCTGTGCTAACACCATGGTTATAGCAGCCAAATCACTTGGGCCAAAGGCTATGCCCGAGAAGCATTGCTGCCTCACTGGATGAGGCCATCTGTCAAATCTACAAGAGCCCAGCCTGAATGGCTTAATCGCTTTGGGTTTTGAAAGTGATCTGGAGCAGAAAGGGTTGGATGTGAGCAGTCAAAAGTTAGGAGTTGTTTTCTGCCTAGGAGAAAGGTGCCTGCCTTTGTCCCTGAGACTTAATGAACCCTGCCACACGGGGGGCAGCAGGGGCTGGCTGCGTTGGCCTGAGGAGCCCTTGGCCCACAGGGCGAGAGACAGACAGGACCTTGCATGGTTTAGACTAAACAAGAAGAAAAGCATGAACCTAGAGGCAAAAAGGCTTAGTTATACTAAGGTTTCTGTTGGCTAAAATCAATCACCCTTTGCTACTAGAAGTGGGTTTTGTGCTAGTTTGATCTGTGGTCTGGGTCCTATTGGTCCCATCTGCCCCCACATAGATGGTAGCCTCCCAAGCTGGTGCTTCCAGGTCTCATCTGAGGAGCAGAAGCCTCTTCAGCAAGAGCAAAGCAAGCGCTGTGCTGTTAGAAGCCAAATGCTGAGAAGTTCGATGTACCACATAGTCTAGGTACGCTACAAACTAGTTTCACATGAAATGTGCAAGTGCATCGAAAACCAAACTAATTACAATAGCAAGCCTACCCCAACTGGACCTATTTTACCTGTCTCGTGCATGTATAAATTCCCCTTTCTCCAATTAAAAGCGAAGCACTCTACTCCTCGCAGCTCACTTAAGGCAGCTCTCTTCCACAAGAGAGTTATTGTAAACGCTTTCTGAAATGAACTGAGTCACTGGCAATAAATCCAGGTGACGCAACATAAACAGGTTAACAAAGCTCAGTTCCAAATACACTGGTCCTTTGAGAACAGCTAAATAATCCGAGGAACAAACTGTTGTGAGAAATGATGCCGTTTTCCGAAGCGCTGTCGACAAGGATGTTGCTTGTGCAGCCTCTGCTTCGAGGCGGTTGTGGGGGAGATACCAAGGCAAGGTCTTCCTTGGCTCCGCTCTCCCTGATGGGTAAGTGGTGTGATTGAAACACCTTGCTAATTAAAGCCACTGGGCTGCTGTCTGGTATTATCCTTGCCTATCCTCTTTGCTGTCCTTCCCCACCCCTTGGCTTTCAGCGCTTTCTGCCTTGTACTTTGCTTTGTAAGTCACAAATTAAGTGCTGTGTGATTTAGAGCAGCTGGATGCAACCTTTGAGGTAACTGTAATGGGCAGGGTCATAAAATCAGTAGTCTGCGGTCAGAGGAGGTCTAAGGGATCGTTTAGCTGTTTAACCTCCTCCTATTCATGCAGTTGCTCTAGAAATTGTACGGCAGCTGCATAGACCTGTGGAAGTGCAAAAAAGCACCATAGCCATCCTTCACCCAAGTGCTGGCTGCTTCTCCCCACTGAGTAACCGCTCAGGGCAGTAGTTGGCCTTGTTTAAAACAGCGATGTGAAGACTGCTTTCTGGTAGCTCAATATTGGCTTTTTTCTAGCACCAGCTCCTGCAATCCCCATCCTCTTCTTTCTATCCCTTGGTATCTTGGCAGTAGAAAAAACTGCGGGGGGAAGCTGGAAAAAGCCAGCTCAAGCCCTCCCAGCCTCTTTGACTCCTGTTCCTGGCCTCTGGGTTCAAGTCCTGTAGCTCCTGCCCTTCCTTCAGCTTCTCTGCCATGTTTGACTGCCGCATCCGGACGCCACAGGGACTGGGCCAGCGTTGCTTAAAGGTGCCAGCTAGAGCAAGAGCCCAGCTAAAGTGCATGTACGTCCAGGATTTGTGGAAATTACAGTTCTCTTGCAAGCTGCTGCTTCATAGCTATTTCTGGTCTGGTCCCCCCAGTTCCACCTCTCACACACCCCCACCCCCAAAACATTGCAAATGAATAAGCCCAGCTCCCTGCTGTTAGTTCATTTGCAGACCAAGCTCAGTGGCAGGAGCTTTTGGCTTCTGCTGCCAGGCTGTCTGTGCTTTCACTCCTTGCAGCGTACCAAAGGGAAAGCTTTTGGGGTTGGGTCTTGGCTTTACTACGTGCTGGTACAGATGAGCGAGTCCCTGGGGTAGCCTGGATCCCTTGCTCTATGACAGCAGCTTGCTTGTGTTGGGCTGAGGTGTGCCAGCAGTGATTTTGGGTCCATTGCTTAAAAAAATAAAACAACTGACCTCACAGTGCAGCTACATCCAGCACCATGTACTGGAAGATTAAGCAAAGCATGAAACTATTCCAAATCTTTCCCTAAATACCACTTGTCTGAGACCTGCCAGTTGCACATCATGGCCTTTCAAAAGTGGGGATTTCATTGGTACAGTGGCTTGAAGTATATTAAAATATTTGGATTAGTATTGATATAGAAGCTGCAATGAAATACTGATATTGCATATGCAAAGTTATAATTTGGGGTCCTAAAAATAAGAAAATTGCAAGGAATAAGGAAAAAGGAGGTGATATGTTCTCTATACCAAGTTCTGCTCCTGGCCTTTACCATTTTCGTCTTGTACCATCTTCATCGTACAGAGTCATGATGAAGCTGGTGAGAAACCTGCTGCTTTTAATCAGGGCACTCAATGCTGGCACACTTAGCTTGGGGTCAGATTTGGGGAAATAATCCCTTACGCTTTTCTCAAGTTGAGTGTTTTTCTTGGTGTTGGACTTCAGGTGTTGTACCGCCTGTTTTGTTTTCAGGGGGTGGCTGCTCAGGGGCAGTCACTGTTCTCACCCAACCTAGCGACTGGTCTCTGCCGGGACCCAGGGGGAGGTTTGGTGTCACCCTCACAGCATGTTTGAGCAAAAATGCCCCTCGGCTGTGCTGGTCTGAATGAAAAAAGCCGATTCCCTTGGCCTGGCCCAGGGCTATTTGAGCTCCCATCCCACCCTGCTGGTGGCCGATGTTCTGCAGGTGCTCAGAGACCAAGGGCGGCTCCATGCCAGGCAAGAAAAAGGGGTTTCCAAGGTACTATAAGCCACGCAAGGGCTTTCTGCCCTTTGCAGTGCAGCCGTAGTTTGCATCGGAGGGCTTCAACAGTCGCTGGCTGGAAGCTGATTTCTCAGGCTCATCTTCAACACACGCTGTAGAACACTGGGAAGTTATTTGCAGCCTACATCAGGACAGTCAAACAAGATTGCAGAGCGAGCACAGAGCAACTAGCAGAGCTTTACGTGATGCTTATAAAGCTTGGTTCTGGTTTGCAAAGACCAGAGGGGTTTTTTTTCCTGTTAAAAAAAAAAAACAAAGTCACAAAGCCTTGGCTTGCTTCATACACTCAAGAAAGTGACTTCAGTGCTTGCCCGGTGATGGGAAGAACAAGGTGGGAAATGGTTTAATGCCAAGCTCAGCTGCCCCAGACAGTGCCACAGGGCTGGGCTTTGCCCCAGCACAGTGGAGCACCCTGGCACAGCCCCGGCATGATACCACCCTCTGTCCCAGCCAGCTACACCCACAAATGCCCCCCTTTGGCCTGGCGCGTCCCTTGGTGGGGAGCAGGGACCCTCAAGCCTGCACCAAGTTGAGGACAGGCAAGCTGGGTGGCATGGGGTAACACCGAGGGAAAGCACCATCCTTTGGCAGGCGCCCTGCTGCCAGTCGGAGATAAAGCTGCACCGAATAACTTCGTGCAGGTTGCTCAACCTGGCTTGGTTATTTTCCCCTGGATGAGTAACGCTGTTTTCCTAGAGCCTGTCGACAATATTTTTCCTTGGCAAAGGCTCTCCCTGGGATGCTTGTGCCAAAACTAATTTTTACAGGTAGTCTTTTGTAGCCAGCCTGACAGTGCTGGATAAACAGGGGGCTGGGGCGGCGAGCTACCCCTCCCAACAGAAGGGACCCCACAAAGAGACGCTGTCTGCTCCCCCCCGAAACCAGCCAGCCAGCTGGGAGATGGGCCAGGTTTCACTTCCCAGCCTCGCTGGTGGGGCTTGCAGAGGCCACGAAGCAAGTGAAAACCACAGGGGAGCAGGGAGCCGCCCGCATGCCCGGCCGGGGCTGGCTGGCTCGGTGGGTACCAGCCCGGCAAGCCACAGCCACACCAGAGCAGCTCAGTCTGGCCCCGGCTGTAGGAGGAGCCCCTTCCCCAGTGCCAAGGGAAGGGCAAAGACCAAAACAGTGGAAAAAAAAAGAGAAATAGCAGAAGGCTCTGGCTGTTGGCTTGCCAGATTTCTGTGCTTCCATGGGCTAGTGCCTAAGTCAGAGCTGCTGGGGTGTGGGAGAGATGGGGCTGACTCTCACTATGGTGCATGGTCAGGAGCCAAAGGGATGATGCCTGATGATGCCACGGTGATGTCCATGTGCCTCCAGGACTTTCCAAGACCCCCAACACCACCATCCCTGCTCAGACTCAGCCAGCATGAGGGTCTCGGGGCCTGCAACACATGGGAGGCCAGGGCACAACCTCATGCATGGAGATGGGGGGAGAACCCACCGCAACTGGAAGCGGTGTAGAAAACCTCTTCTTGCACGGAAGAGCTGCTTTGCCCACAGGTAGGAGCATTTCTCTCAGCTGGGCTTGGAAAAACCTTGCTCCGGGCTGTGACCCTGCAGTTGTTTTTAGGGAGGTTGACTGCAGCCCAGTGGCTGGGTGCCTGCTGGGCATCCATCGTCAGTATTTACCATCTCCACATCGTTAGTAGCACAAGTACTTAATGAACTTACCCAGGCAGGCCAGGTAATGCACACGGGGCTATGGATGCATGCACGGTGCCAGCACACCCCTTGAGACAGGAGGATAACGTGACTAGAGCAGCCCCACACCGTCATGGAGCACAGTGGGACCTCTCCTGCCCCTCTTCACCCTGCGCAGATGCAGTGGAGCGGCTGGGCTTTCCAGCCTGCTTTTGGACCATCACAACACCACCATTGGGCTCCAGATGACAAGGTCAGCTGCATCTGGCTCCAGGGGCTGGGTTTCAGCCACCACCACCATTTGAAGATACATGCAAATGCAGCTCCAAAACAAACAAACACCACCAGCCCCCCAAACCAGCATGTAATCTGCCTGGCAAGAAATTGCCCTCCAAAGGCAGCAGCAATCCCCCCCATGGGCTCAGGGCAGTCCCTACCAGCACCCCCATACCCAGCACCAGTGCCACCACCTGGCAGGCATCCCTGCCTGCAGATATGGGGAGGGGGATGCTTCAGCCAGCAAGGCACAAAGCAGACGCAGGACCCTGCCCTCCAGGCAGCAGCCGGACCATCTCGTCCTTGCAAACAAGACCCACCACCCTCAGTTCTCATGGCCTTAACCCTAGCTAGAGTTTAAGTTCAATTAAAATCACCATTAGGTGAACTTTCTGTTACAGTTAGGACACTAGTGCGTAGCTCCACGTGGCTACAGGGGTTCAGCCGAGGAGCAGGCAACTTTGGGGGAACAGGCGGCTGTACGGGTTGTCTGCCCTGGGGCCCGCTCCATGGGTTTGCTGCCCATTTTCCTTGCTGGAAAGGGCTAGGAGGCAGCTGAGCCCCCGTGGCTCTGTCTGGGACGCAGGCAGTGCTCTGGCCGCCACAGCAGCCGGGGCATGTGGTGGGGACAGGACGGCGTGTCCCACGGGGCTTCTAATGATGCATATGTGTGCTCCTGCGTGCATGCAGGGGACCCTCCAGGCAGGGGATGTGCCAGATGCTGGACTAGACACAGAAGAGGACCTTGGAGGAGCCTTTGGGGAGAACCTGCTCAAAGCTCCCACAGCACAAATCCTGCTGCTCCCAACAGCCGCCCATGTCGGCTCCCGAGCCGAGGCTGGCGGCCCATAGCCCATGGCCATTGGTGTGGCCAGAAGCTCTCAGCTCTGGAGGAGGCTTCGCATCCACCCAGGCACCAGCCTCGTACAAGGAGCGGCTGGGATCATGCCATTAGATGGGGCTATAGTTAAAGAATTAGGATTTGTAGGTTATATTTCAGACTCCAGCAGGGACTTGTCCAGGGGTAGCAGGAAAGTATTGGCCATCCCTGCCTTGGTCTGCAGCAGGGTGGGTGGTGTGAATGCTTCTGGGCTGCAGAGGCATGGCAGGAGGGACGGGAGTCCCACCGAGCCCCTGGGAAGCTGTAGGTGGGAGAAGTTACCAAACTGCCGGTGCTCACTCCTGTTGTTCCAAAGTTCATCCATCCTAATTCCTCTGCAATACTCTCCATTTTTCCATGGTGCAACACACAGAGCATAGAAATGGGAAAGACCTGTGGCAAAGGCAGGTGCCTGGTGCTCAGCCTCCCATGGGCTCCTTCTGGCTTACGGAATCAGAATCATTTAGGTTGGAAAAGACCTTTAAGATCATCAAATCCAACCTTTAACCTAACCCTGCCATCCAACCACTAAACCATGTCCCTAAGCACCTTGTCTGCCCATCTTTTAAATACCTCCAGGGATGGGGACTCAGCCTCACCAATTTCCAGCCTAAACCAGCTGACTGTCAAAGCTGCAGGTACAGGCTAAATGCTTAGGAAAAAAAATATATATATAAAAAAAAAAATCCAGCTGAAGACTTTGAAGCTTCAAAATGATGCCAAGCCTACCTACGCCTGGGGTCATCAGCATGTCTGTGGCGCCAATAGGGGGTGATGAGACAAGGAGCAGAGCTTGCCCAGGGTTTTCCAAGCCACAGTGAGACCCCTTTGCCATGAGGCCATCCCATCTCTATTTCCACACAAGCTCACGTGGCTTCACAGTGCATGGAGCGGTGCAGGAGGCAGAGGAGCTGGGCTGACCCTCACTGCAGCAGCGTTAGCATCTCTCCTACCACAGTATGGTAACTACTGGATGATGAACCATAAAACCAAACTTCTCCATGCCACCAGGCTGCCAAACACATCCCTCTTGATATTCCCTACTTTCCAGAAATATTTTATTTTATTCCCAAGCAGGTTCCCAGTGAATTGTAACATTTTGCCCACAGGGAAGTGGTGGACGGTGCCAAGGCCGCAGCTTGGTGCCACGCTCCTGGTTTCATAAGATGGGACCGATGTACGCGCCCAACTTTTCCCAGCTCAGAGCCGCACTTACCCGATGGCCATCCGTGCAAGCATGCTGCCAGCCTCCTCCCTGCACGGACACATCCTGCATGGCACAAATCCGCTTCCTCGCACTGCAAAATCATCACCCAACAAGCGGTTTAGTTCCAGCCCTTTTCCCCTTCAAGGGCACAAGCGCCCAGGAATACCTGCTAGCTTCCTGCTCCCATGGCTGCTTCTTCTGGGCAAAAGAAAAATAAATTCCTTTCTTTCATCAAAATTGGGCAGGGAAAGCCATAGATTTCAGATGTATTTGTCCCACCCATCCCATCCCATCCCATAGTCACCAGCAGCTGCTGCAAAGGCAACAGAGGCACATGGAGAGCATGATGCCTGGGGCCCAGGGCATGGGTAAGGGGGAGGGCATCTGCAGGAGGAAAATGAAATCCCTCCCTTACCTTTAGCAACAAGAAATAAAATTTCTTTAAAGGCTGCCTCACCAGCAAGGGAACTTGCTCTTACTCTGCCCAAGTGACTGTTGAACAATCTCAGGAAGCTGCTGCAGCGCGTGGAGACAAACCTCACATTTCCCCAGGCACCTAAAAAATCCCAACCCTAAAAACCTTCATTTCTTTTTACAGCGGGAGGAGGAAACCAGGAGCAGCCTCAGCTCGAGCAGGGAGCAGGGTGAGCATCTTTGCTTGGGCGGGGGGATGGGGTGCAGAGACCCGGACCTATGCCCACCATGCACAAGTCAGCAGCCTAAGTAGTGCCCAGTGGTGCTAAAGGTTAATTTGAGACACCGAGGGACCCCAGTTTTTCAATGCTTTTTATTTTTTGGCTCACTAAGGCATAGTGCTTATCATGCAAGTCAGGTCAAGCGGGGCAGGCCACTGCCAAAAACCAGTGGTAGTGGTAAAACGTTGGCCACAGCCCTTTGTTTGTGTCTCCAGACTCACTACACCTACCTGGACGCTTGGGGGGGTTTCTAGAGCACCAGCTAGTCCAGAAAGTTATTTTAAGACACTTTTTCTTTTTTTTTTTAGTTGGCCATTTAATCCCAAACAAAGGAAACCGGAGGAAAAGCCACAATGCTGTCAGAAATGGACAGGATTTTGGCAGCGCTCGCAGCGTGCCACCTCCCGTTATTTGTGGGAATAAAGCCATTTAGCCAGGCTGAGAGGAAAAAGGAGTCAGGGCCTCAGCTTGCACCCAAACCCACTCCTTTCCCCTCCACCCAAAGGGGAGGACATTTTGCAGAGCGAGGGCCACCCTGGTCTCCGTGAGGGACAGAGCAGCCTGGCTGAAAGCCACCGTGCTTCACCACGGACAGCCGCACCAGTGCCTGGGCATACCCGCTATGTATACCTA
>BOSO01009173.1:26255-52859 GCA_018403395.1 Gorsachius goisagi | reverse complement strand
CACAAGGCTGTCCGAGCCGGCAGCGCAAGAGCCCAGCTGAGGGAGGCGAGCAGGAAAAGAAATAGGAAGCGGAGACAAAGAATTTCCGCGACATCCCCCAAAACCACTTCCCGCACGCGGGGAGCCAGGCAACATTTACTGGAGAGATGCCCAGGCTGGGCTGAGCAGGGCCAGGGCCCCAGACAGCCTCCAGGGAAATAGATTAAAGCACAGGGAAATAGATGGCAACTCACAGCCCACATCCACGGTAAAACCCCCACCTGACGGGTCAAGAGCCCTGGATTTGGGGATGGCAAACATATACGTGCTACCCCCTAGAAAACAGGTGGGCCAAGCTTTCCAGGACCTGTATCTACATCCCACACCCAGCAGCAAAACCCCTCCCAACAGCCTGGTAAGGAGTCAGCCACCAGCAATGCCACCCGTCCTCTCCAAGCCCGTGGGGACCCTCATTTTGACACCCCCCCCCGCTTTGCTCCAGGAGGAAAACAGAGAGGCGGGTTACTTCTGGATTGAGAAATACCATGCATGGATAAATAACTCGGCCCCAACCCAAGGGACAGAAAGGCTGGAGCCCAGGAGATGCTTTTTAATTGCTTGTAGCGAGCTGGGAGGAGCTGGCGGCCGCCCAGTGCTGATCCCCGCATCCAACAGCACCGGGTGACATTTGGCATGCCCCAAAAGCGCTGCTGACCAAGGCACAGGTTTCGGTCAAATCATAGGTAGGGTTTTTCCTTCTTCCATGGAAATTTTTGGATTTACCCACGCCGTTAGGAAGCAGCACTGCCCAGCACATTGATTTCCTTGCCCCGCAGCCCCTGCTTGCTGCGGGCAGGGCCTGGCGTTACAAATATTTGAGCCTTAGGTGTTGTAAAGGGGTGCTGTCAGAGAACCTTTTCGAAAGTTTCTGTTTAGTACACACACATATGAAAAGTTGTGACTGTTTTTTTTTTCTTTTATTTAATCTATGCTCGTTTTATGGGCTATTCCTTTTGCATTTCTCCTGTTTCGTGTGGCTGGCGAGCCTCTGCTCAAGGCTGCCTAATTAAAGATTTCATCGGAGTTTGTTAAATAAGCCTCTTCCTATAAGACTCTGTAACTTTTTTTTTTAGTTTATTCCTGGTTTTCACCAGCTTCCGACCAACCAGGTTTGTTCACTCGGGACCCTTACATTTCGCTGGTGGCTGAATGCATTGAACACCCATCTGATGTTGGGAGCATCCCTCATGTGCAGGGTGGGAGCAGCTGCCATTGTCAAAGATGGCGGGACACGGCATGAAACTTTGACACGGGATTATGCCTTTTTTTTTTTTTTTTCCCCACTGATCTGTTTGACAGTAGATGGTTAATGCCTGTAGACGAATGCGCTTCATTAGACAGCTCATTTGTTAAATACGCTCGTATGTGTGATTTCTCCTGTCCCCATATGTGTGACAAGGGAAGCTGATGAATCCATGGGAATTATTTAAATCACCCACATCCCACACCTAAGACTTAAATATCCTGACAGGAAGAGAAGCGTTAATACCTACAACTTCCTGGCCTTATTCCAGTGTCGCTACTGTACACCAAAATATTAATAAGCCCTAGGGCAATAATGGTTAATGTTTTAGCTAGTTAAAAAGGGGGCTTTTAAAGCATTAATTTGTCAGGAAGATGACAAGATTATGGGCATCATCAGAAAAGTAGCTCATTAAAACCGCTGTCACACAAATACTTGGCCATGCCTTACTGTAATAGCATAAAGCAAGAGGGCTGCTCTTGACAGCAACTTACTGCAGCGCTGCAGCAGGAGGGGCTCGCATTCGTGGCTTAGCGAACGTATGGCGAGAGGGTGGGATCTTCGGTAAAAATCTAGGCTCAACTGAAAGAGACGACATTTCAGCTGCTTGCTTTTTGCTCAATCTATTGGCCAGGACACACCAGCTGTGAGCTGCCAAGATTTGTTCCCTTCTGAATGTTCCCCTTCTCCTTCACTCAATGAATGGCAAGGACGATCAACATGTTTAAGTCCTGTTTCTAAGCATAAAGATGAGGTTGACCCCAGATGTATGAATCCTGGCTAGCATATAGCCCCCCCACATTACCCCTAAGGCACCCAGCCATGCATACAAGTGATGCAAGAAGAGGTGACCCACAAGTGAAAGTCCCCCCCCAGGCTTTACCCCATGACTGAAGGATAACTCAAAGTTTCAGCTGTAAGAATAACCTCCAAGGGTTTATTTTAAACCTTTATTATTGTAATATATAATGCCCTGATACTGGGTTTGCACAGATTTTCAGCAAGCAGCACGTTGCAGTCTGCTTACACGCTGTGCACCCAAGGAATACATTTATTTTTGAAGAAGCACAGGCTGCATCTTTAGTGCTCAGTGAAAGGGCTCCAAGGTCCTCAGGGAAAAGAAATCTGGAAATGTGAACTTTTAGACGTGTTTTGCTCTGCTACATTCCCCTTGCTTCTGTGTGAGGAAGAGGAGAAGCCTGACACAGCAGCTATGTGAAGACTCGGCAGGTGCCGCAACTTGGATGCCTGTCACACAGAGAGGACCTAACTCTGCTACTGGTCCCAGTGGTGCTGGATGGGAGGAAACTAGGAGCACTTCCCTGCTTGGTCATTTGAGGGGAGAGTCAGGCATTTACTGTTTTTAAATAAAACGAAAGTCACCCTTTCCACTCCCTTTCTGAGTTGCCAGGACCATCAGCAGGGTCTCTGGTGCTCTCCACAGGCGCAATGGGGCTGGGATGGGAAGGAGATGGGCTGCTCCATGTCTCCCTGAGATCCACGTTGTCAGGAGGATTTGGCAAAGGGCAGCACCTGCCACCAGGCAGGCACTGATTGCCTTCGCTTGATGAGGGCAGCAAAAAATGTTCCTTGCCCACCAGGAAAGCTGAGTCTCCAAGGAGAGACTCATGGCTGGGCTCCCCATGGGGCACCGCAACCTGGTGACAGAGTGATCATCCCAGGAGGGCAAATTGGAATAAGTGGTGGTTTTATCTGCATGACTGCAGAGTCAGGTCCCGGGAGGGCTGTCCAGGACCACACGATATGCACCCAAGCCGCACTCACACCCATCTCCTGCATTCTCACGTGGCCCCATTGCCGCTGCCCTCCCCTCTGTGCCCAGCATCCCACCTTCCCCCAAAGCATCTTCACCATATCCCTCTGGCCACATTCATGTGCCCAACAACCCCTGCCCTACCCAGTGGCTGCCGCCAGCACTGGGATGCCGGATGCTGGCATGATTGACTGCCTGGTTTTGCGGAGAGCTGTTCAGTACCCAGGAGGAAAAAAAGAGTGGGAAGTGAATCCCGGTGAAAAATATGACAGCGGTGAAGTGTTGTTATAGCCACAACACCTAGTTATTAAGGAGAGGCAGCAAGAGGTAACATCTTTTATAGGACCAATTTATAGTGCTGGGAAAACAGGCTTACGGGCACAGGCACCCACTCGCAGGAGAATGTATGTGCTTCCTCTCGAGCAACATCCATTAAAGGGATGTATTTGGATGGGATGGTGAGGAGCAGCAGCAGAAAATCCTAAAATAGACACAACAATGCTTCTTTCTGTCTGGCTCAGCTCATGCAGGAGTTTCTGCTGCTCCTCTAGCAACTTGCCCAAGGAGAGGTTCGCTTTTTTTTTTTTCCTTCAACTCCATAGCCCTCTCCATTGCAAAGCTGGTCCAACATGGTGGGACCAGGCTGCAGAGCTGTCCCAGCCGTCCAGCTCAGTGCTCTGCTGTCATTTCTGGAAGCTTCATACAAATAATACCCCCCTATCACAACCGCTGTTCTTCTCATCTCCCCTCGTCAGCCTTTGCATTGCATATGTAATGCAATGTGAATGTGTGTTCCAGGGATGAGCATAGCAGGAAATTTCGCAGCCCAAGGCGTAGGAAAATGCCCAGGAAAAACCCAAATTGCAAGGCAGGGAAATTAGGGGGGGTGATAGGTGCTAAAGTCTGACTTAGGAAGTCAGGCAGATGACTGAGTGAGCAAACATAGATGGAAGAAAATGAAAGACCGTGTTCATCTTGTCTCCAAAATCCTGTCCTTTTATATAGCCAATTCTGCCGCAGGAGGGAGGTGGGATGGGGAAGGGGCTGGGAAGGCAGGAGATAAGCAGCACAGTGCAACTGGAGGTCCCTAAAGGGGACCAACGACTGCTGGGGTGACATCCAGCTTTTCTTTCCTTGTCTCACCGAGCTTTATAGTTTATTCTACATTTTCTTTTAAAGTCCGGTCAAGTATCCATGAATCCTGGCCTGTCCCTTGCAGCCGCCATCAATCCCTGCCCATCAGGACCTGCCACCCCCGACCCAGCGTGCAGCAACACTTCAGCCGTGCTCCGGCACAAAAGACTTGGCACGCTCACTGCTGTAAGCTAAATATTCTTTCCTTTGATTTGTTTCAGACATGCCAGCCATAAACCTCAGCCTCTGGCCTCTTGTTTTCATTCAATGAGACCGGCTCAGAGGAAGGAAGGGATCCCAGCTTTCATGGTGCCAGGCAGCTTCAGCACGTCTGCTGAGCAAACACCCTCGGTTTCTCCCCCTGCTACCCAAAATTACCTCCCCAGTCCTCCACCTCCTCTTTTGCAGCCCCAGTTGCTGGTTCCTGCAGGTGAATGATCAGCACTGGGTGCTCTGCTAAAGCTGCTTTGGCCCTTGCCATCACACGGTGCCTGGCATCTCAGCGGCCGGAGCTCAGCCAGGAGGGTGCTGGGATGGCTGCTGCCCTCAGAGGTGCTGCGAAAGCGGCAAGCTCCTGTGAAACCCCCCCCAAGGCTCGAGGTATTCCACACTTTTGGAAATGGAGCCCTGTGGTCTGTTAAATCGCTTTTTTCCCCATATGCAGGCATCCTATTACCTCTCCGAACTGACTCTGCACCCCAGGCAGCTTTCCTCCCAGGTGAGTCCTTTACCCCCAGTTCTTTTTGCCTTATTGCTAAAAGAAGACAAAATGCCCCTGTGCACACCAAACAGCTGACCTCACCTCCTCACTAAATTCCTCAGTATCACTGCCCCCAGAATAGAAGCATAACAGGCAGGAGCAACTTCCAACTACTTTACAAAGTAATCGACCAAAGAGGGTGGTGGGGTTTTTTCCTCTTTTCCTTCTTCCTCAACTTCTAAAATGTTTATTCTTTTCCGAGACGTAGGAATAAGTTGAAGCAGAGTGAGCCATTGCCTCCTTCGACAGGGTCCGAATTCAGTCCCTGACACCCAGTGAAGCTGCGTAGCCTCGTTGGCTGGATCCAGTGGCACTCTTCCACGTGGATGTAGGACTAAGGAGAAAATTTAGTATAGGCGAAACCTTTTTAATCTGATGGGAAGTTGAAGCATTTACGCAAAAACAGCTTCCACTGTTGTCACCACAACTGATGATCTTTGATTTTTTTTCAGCAGCCAAGTGGAGGAAACCAGCCCAGTGACCATCACTGCCGCGGCATCCTGTGAAACGCAGACACTTTGCCTGGTGACCATTGTGCCACTGATGAAAGGAAAATTTTTCGTTATGAAGCAGGTGGATTAAAGCGGTTCTGCTCAGTGATGAATTTATTCTGGAACAGCTTGAAAAGGGCACTGCTGCCCTTCCATTTTCTGCCACGAAATACTCAGAACGAAATACTTAGCACGGATGCTCTGCTCTCCAGATGGCCATTGGCTACAATTTTGAGCGCTGTCTTTCTTCTACCTACATAGATATCATTTGTGCAGTTAAAGCTGCTTAAATGGGAACATGAGGGGTTATTTTAACAACTGTTTGCATAGATGAAGGCAGGGAGCGGTGATCAACCTGGCAAGGGGAAGGCTGACCTCTTCGCTGGAGCACAGGGCTGGGCAATGCTCCTCACCCTTCAGATGAACCAGTGCAAGCCCCATCATCCTAACTGTGTCCAGCCCAGGTAGAGTGGTATTTATAGTCTCCCCAATTAACTAGAGCACACTTAACACGTTAACTAGCTCTTGCTTTGTGCCTAGAAAAGCATATTAATAGCATGTTAATAATGTGCCTGGAAAAAATGTTAATAATGCTTATGAAACCCCTCTGTCAATGGGACATTTCCCCATTGCTGCTGCCCATGGGTGAGGGCCAAGGTGGCTGGGTCGATGCAAAAATGGGACCAAGAGCCAAGATGGCTCAGGTCATGCTTAGGGCTGCATTTCTACCACAGAGATGCTGTGCAACCTTGGAGAACAACAACAATAACAGATAGTAAGTCTTTCACGCAGGGAAGTTATGAAAAATTGAGCTGCTTCTGTAGGAAATAAAGGAGAGCAGCTCGAAGGAGAGCTAAAGCGCTCAGCCCAGTTGCGACACAGCCCGATTACCCCCAAGCTTCCAGCATTTATTCGGTGGCTCTAAAGCATCTTTTTAGCCCTTTCCATCTCTGCAGCTGGAGCCAGCTCCACACACGCTCAAATATCCTGGGAGGTAACATCACTGCAATCCAGCCAGCAGCTCACCAACAGCTGCTAATGCCAAATTTGCAGCCTGGCGTCGCAAACGCAGAAGGTTTGCAAGGGCATCATTGGATGTTAGGGAGGAGAGAAAAAAAAAAAATCATCCTCTTCTCCTTCCTTTTCTTTTCTGCCTGCCTGAAATGAGGTCTAGATGCTGAACATCTGCTTAACGTGCCAGTCAAGCAGAGACATGCTCTCCTCGTTGTTTATTGCAGAGCCATGGTCGCAGAAAGCCTGGGTTTGATGTATAGCCTGGAGACACGCACGTGGCTCTGGCTTCCCAGATGGAGCCACAGTGGGGCAGGAAAAGGAAAGAAGCAGTAAGGGATGCAGGGTACAGCACAGCAGCCACAGGGCCGGGTGGCCGCTGCCCGCCCCAGCTGGGGTTAGCCTCTCTCTTCCGAAATCAATGCCCGGCACCACTGAGGTATGAGGAGACTCACCGGTCACAGCAGAGGTACGGTAACAGTCAGCAGTGCTGATGTCGTTTAGCAAAGTGTAGCGATAAATAGAGAGTAAATGGCCCATTGCATGCTAATTTACCGTGAGGATCAATTAACTGTAGTTAAAAAATATATTTTTAATGTCATAATCTTCAACCGGCGCTCACAGGTTGCAGTCACAGAGTGGAGCCAAAATACTCAGCCAAAGATACTGGTTCCTCATAAAAAAACCCCACATTTTGGCTCCCAAAGTCGGCACCATGCAGCCCTCTGTACCCAATGGGGACACAGGAACCAACGCAGGTGACACTGAGGACAGGTCTAATGCCGAAAGAATGTTATGACACTTTATTAAATAAAATATGCTTACTCAGCTGCCTTTAAATAAGGTGGGTGTATTTCCCACTGTTTGAATCTGTTCAGCAATGTAATCGTATCATTATTAACACCTAGGATAGTATTTAAAGCAGCAGGGAGCTCAGCGACATTGCTGAAAGCAGATTTCCATCAGCAAAAGCGCGCTCCTCTCCGAGCTGCCCGGGAGAGACCTCCCCGATGGTCCCATCTGAATCCCTGCTCTGCCAACGGTGAAGCATCTATTCCAGCGTTCACAGGACCTGAAATTAGAGGAGGATGCATTTCGGAGGCTAAAGCCCTCATCTCCAGGGTAAATCTCACATAGCAGTCGGTGGCTCTTTGGAGCATCTTGCAAACAGTAACAGCCCTCCCAGCACTGCTGCTAAGGCATAAAAGCAGAAACCTTGTTTTTAGGAGAGAAGAGGGAAGCCCAGAAGTGATGTAACTTGCACAAAGCCATTGAGAAAGTCATTCTCGGGGCAAGACTGGGAAGGCAAAGCCTGCTCCCGGGCTCCCAGGGCAGGTTTGGGTGTCTGCCTCCCTGCCACTGACCCCATCCAAGGGCAGCTCTTCCCCGGTACTCATCTGCCTGTTTGCCTCTCCACCACACTTCTGCTCCACCCCGTGCTTTGTTGTACTTGATTCTGGGATTGTCTGATACAGAAACACTTCCAACATGCTCCTCCTCAACCTCTGAAGCGCTCTTCACAACCCTGGTGCTGTCTAAGTACCGATGGGTAGAGGCTTGTTTAATTTTAGTTTGGCTGCCTTCATGCCAAAGCTACAGCTCAGCATCTTCCAAAGTTTCACCCAGGAGCTGAGGTTTGGCACCGTGGTCCAGCAGCTCCCAGCACCCATGGGATCTAGCAGCAGGTACCGTGTGAATCTTCACAATATTAAAAGCAGCAGCATCTCAGGACCAACGTATCATAATTAAACCAACTGGAGAAACGATTAGTACCGGGCTACATCCTGAGGATGACAGCAGCACCGTGGTGCTAAATAAAGGCAGTTCTACAGGGTGCCAAATGGCTTACTGTGGACCTTGTCTGTTCCCTCTTCACCTTGCTTAAGGCAAGCTCCAGACGGTGTCCAATATTTCTCCCTCCTGGCAGAGCCTTGCCTAAGCTGTTCTCGGGAAGAAGAACACTACTGCTGCGGTGGGGAGAGAGGTATAGAGAAAAATGAGAAACACTGATGCAAAACAGGATTTTGGAACTCGGGAATGGCAAACATGGTCCACACCATCCCTCACACTCTATTTCCCAGTAGGTGACATTTTGATACTGTGCAAACCACGGGTGGTCTTGTCTTGGTCTCCTGCAGTCGTTGCAGGCATGAGACCTCCATGGGCCATTCCCTTGGCCGGCCCGCAGGAGTATTGAGAAGGTCATTTTAACTTGGTGGGGTGTACTTTTCCAGAAGCCCAGAACTAAAAAACTTTTCCTACCACCATCAACCATTTTTCATGTGACAAAGACCCCTTGCGTAGGGCTAATGGCTTAATCTAACAGCACCACCTTCCCCTCATGTGTATGGGGCAGGGATGTGGAGTCAGAAGGAGAAATTATGTCTACTGGCATGAGCTCCAGCCTGGGGACAGATACACATATTCCTCAAGCTAGAAGAGGAAAGCACAGGTAGCTCTCCTAGTCCTCAACTGCAGCCATCTTCATCCATCTGGCTGTAAAAACCACAACCACCCAACAAAACTGTTGCTGGCATGAAGAGAAACCACATCTTGCATGGCACCAAATCAACCCAGGAGCTTGCTGTAGCTGGACACTTGCTCTGTCCACCGGCTTTACTGCCCATTCCCCACCTCACTTGCACCCTATCTCTGCAAGCTGGATCCTGAGGCGCACACCTTGACCCTGAGCAGCTCTGCAGAGCCCGTGCTGGAATCTCAATAGGGTGGCAGGTCGTTAGAGAAACGAAACGAGCCTTCCAGTACCCAATGGAAGATACCCAAGAAAGACGTCATCCGTAGGCCTGTGTTGCATCTGCCTCAAAACAGCAAAGGCAGCTTCTGGCGGAGGCGAGGAGAGGGAAGGAGAGGAGAGCAGGTAGGAGAGGGAGAGAAGTCACCGTTCCTGCCGGGCAGCACATCGCACCCCCTAAGGAAAATGCCTGGGCTGGCCCCTGGTGGCTGTGGCCTGGGTAATAGTGATGAGCTCCATGTTTTTGTTAGTGCCATTTTAATAGCTGTACTTCTGTAGAAATGTCTCTTCTTTCTGAAGAATCCACTTAACTTTTGCTGCTGCTTAAAAAAAAAAAAAATGCAGAAAAGGCAACGTTAACAAGTAAACCTAAGGCAACCTACCTTTACCAGCCCTCCAGGAAAAAAAAAAGATATATAGATATATAAAGCTAGCAGTAGCCTTCCATCATAGTACTTGATTCCTCTCCCTTTGTGGCTTTGGTATGAGGTTGAGGAAATGTTTTTTAATATGCTTAAATATATATTTATAATAAATAATATATTATTATTTAAGCTTATAAAAAGCATCTGCCCAACCTCATATGCTTAAATAATAACATATTAATATATTTTATATATGCACACACATATAACATAAAACACTATTATTCATAATAATATATTTACAGTAAACATATGCTTAATAATATATAGTATTTATATAATACATAATTAACATATTATTTATTATACTTACAGTAAATAATGTAGATTCTTATTTAAGCATATAAAAAAGCATCTGCCCAACCTCATACTGAAGTCAGAAGGTGATGGGAATCGAGTACTGCGAGGGAAGGATGCTGCCAGCTTCCAAGGATACGGCCTTAGCCAGCCAAGCCACTGCAGCAGAAATAAGCTATGGCTTACCTGCCACACGAGAGGCCAGGAACGGGGTGGATGGGGTGGCAGGGGAGGGAGGCGAGGGGGTCTGTGTGTGGGGAAAGACGCACCCGTGGCTCCTGGCAGGCAGGGTGTGCAGCACTATTTCTCTTCTGCGGCGGGCAGGGAGCAGCAAGGCTGCTGGCAGAGGGGCAGGGTGCTCCAGCAGGGGAGGGAAGAAGCTTTGTATGGAGAATGCAATGATGCCCTTCTTGTTCCTAGGAAAAGCTCACAAGCCATATTGACACAGAGCCTAGGACAGGGTGTGAGTGCCCCAGATCTCCCTGTATTCAGGGACACAAGCTCGCTGCTCTCTGTGCCGGGAGCATGTGCCCTGCCCGTACAACAGCCGGGTGGGAGTGGGGTGGGAGCAGCTTCAGCACCAAGGAGCCAAGGTCAACAGCCCTCCAGTATTAGCATCATATTTTACAGGAGCTCCTGTAGTTGAGGCAACTGAGGCCGGGGGGATGAATTCAGCAGAACCGGAGAACCGGAGCAGCCCCCCGTCAGCGTGGCGGGGAACAGATGTGTTTCTATGGAGCTGTTAGGCCCCGGCTCCATGATGCTCATGGGTGCACTATAACCACTATCTGCAGCCCCAGCCAGATTTTTTTATGTTACAGAGAGTGGTTGCTGCGCGGCATGCCCTGCTAGCAGTAGCCACCGCGGCTTCAAAATAGGTTACTGCGCTGTTGTCAACTTGAACGCTACCCTATTAGTGTTTATTTTATTAATTTATCGAATAAACATGAGTGAGGTTAGGTGCTGTCTGTATGGCTTTGGCTTCTTTTTTCCACAGCATTAAAAGCAATTACTTTCATGAAAGCAAATGGTCCATTTAGTTGGAGAATCTATAAGGCAGAAATGAGATCAGATTCCTGAACAGATGTGCCCTCCTCTAGAGGGATTCGGTGTCTGTGAGGCTTCAAGCTGACATCAGACAGAAAACATCTCCCAACTTCACTAGGTCTGAGCTGCGCGGTATAGCTGGCGGTTATATCAAAGAACTGGCTCCGTCACTTCAAAACAAGGGCAAGTACCCATCAATTTAAAGCATTTCGTCTACAAGGGAATGGAAGGGAGGGAAAGTGCCTTTGTCATGGGGATGGCTCCACCAAAACAACCTACCCCCAATTGACTAAAAGAAAACGAGTCCCTCTTCCTCAACAACTCAAGCAAAGAAAAAGGCTTTTGCTCTTTTTCCCCACACCTAGACCTGAAGAGGGGGGACAACCATTGCAGGTCCACACACCATGTAAATGCTTTCCCTTGGTTGGTGCTATGTGTCTCGGGAAACACCTGAGCTCCCCACCCAGCCCAGTCCCAGCCCAAGTCTGCGGCAAGGCACAACTCCCCGCTGTCAGTTCGGTGACTACTACGAGGGCCAGCACGGCTCCCCACTGCTCAGGTCTTTCCCTGGGAATACGGCAGAGCCCTGCTGGCACAACCGGCCTCGACTGTGCCAGTTACGGCAGGATGGAGCGCGCATCCGCAGCAGGATCTTCTCAGACTGGACTTCCCTCACGCCTGCCTGGTGAAGTCCCAGCTTTCACCCTGCCCTCCTGGGAGGGTAGCACAGGGATTAGTCCAGAAATCCCTATGCTCTGTATGCCTGCCTAGGCCAGCCCGGCTGCAGAGGTTCTCCCCTCCTCCATGCATTTTCTCTGGCCTCTGCTCACAGATGAAAGGAGGCAGAAAGGAAAAGCCATCATCCACCCACCCGCGGAGGCGGCCCCTCTGGGCAAAGCATGCTGGCCAGCCAGCACACGGAAGCTCGCGTCGCTGCTGCCAACTCCCTACCTGCTCCACGGCTAAGCCGAAGCCTGAGGTCTCAGGGCTATGCATGCCTCAGCCTGGCAGCTCTCCCATGCCCCGAATTAGCAGGCATGGAGACCATTTGAAGTCACTCCAGCCCTTAGATGTAGGGACACACAGCTCCTCAGCGGTAACCAGTCCCGGGGATGCGCCCAGCTGGGACGCCCATCCTGCCATCCACAATTCCTGCTTGTGCTCCTCACGGCCGGCATCCATGCCCATGTGTTCACCTGGCAGCCTTCCCACCCATGGGCAGCTTGACAGGGACTCAGCTGCCAGGCAATGATGCATTTAGGCAGGAGGCCTGAGCAGGACTGTAAATATCATTTCTTCGGCCTCCGTCCTCCTCCTCCTCCTCCGTTAGAGAGGAAAGAACAGAGCATCTCTCGCCTGCTGGCTGCCGCATCGTCTCAGCCTGTCCTCTCCTCAAAGCGGTCGGCAAGGTAAAGGCAGGAGGGATAATTATACCCTCACCAACTTCAACAGATGCCAAGGAAAACTCAAAAGTAGCTGAACTTCCAAAATCTCCCACAAATCTAGGTTGGCAGGAGAGGGGGTCAACCAGCCCAATTATTCACGAGCAAAAGGTGGTGGGGGCAAACGCAAGGGTTAACATTTACCACCGAGGCATATGGAATTAGCTGGCAGTCACTGCAGGACATATGTGCAATAGATCCTTTCCAGTTGGGTTTTACCTGGGATACTTCCATGAAACAGCATCTACATAAACACAAACATCATGCAATGAGGAGGTGAGGATAGGCTCTTGTCAAGGGAGGCAGACAAGAATGCTTGGTCCTAACACCAACAGCAGACACAAGTGGTTTCCAGAGCCATCAGGATTTTTTTTTTCTTTTTTCAGGCTTTTTTTTTTTTTTCCCCCCCTGCAATCTTTCTGATTTCACAGGAGCTTCTAGTAACATAAAGCACTCCTGCTGTTAGAGATCCTGCTGTGTGTAATGGCATGCCTAGACGAGGAGATGAGGGGGATGCTGTTGGCAGGGGACAATACAGCAGAGAATACGTGCGCACGCCTGAAACGGCAAGCTATGTGTAAGCCTACAAATGTGTTATCAAGAGAGATGGACAGAAATCCAGGCTTATTTCCCACTCAAGAGCGACTACAAAGCTGACTTGGAGAGCACACACCGTACCTGCCTTTGACCCCAACCTCATCTTTCGTGGGATGATGCGTCTGGGTCTTCAGCGTTACTGCTGCAAAGGGGCAGCAAGCATCACCACCAAGGAAAAAGCAGAAAGCTTCTGTCCAGGTGTGCTGCAATCGAGAGCATGCCTAAGCCTCAGATTTTTGCAGCCTTTTCTCATAATTAGACAATACTCTTCATTTTAAGTAAATCATTTCTTCTATATTTATTTAGTTGTGATCACATAACAAATAATATTCCCAGGGGTGACAGGCAGGAGGCAGCCCAAAAAGCCCCTCACACTTACAGATACAATTCATGCTGTCCTTCCCCATTTATTCAGAAGTATTCCATCACTGCCAGGCATACACAGAAAATTCTTGGGTACAGAAAAGGTGGTACCTACCTATCTCCTACAAGGATCAGATTGGTTGTTGTTGGGGTTTTTTTGGGGTGATTTTAAAATGCATTATTATGATTTAAAATTTTATTAAAACCCCCATGCATGGGCCAGGAAGATGGGAAGGCGTGGCGTGAATCAGAAGAAAACCAGATATAACAGCAGGACCGCACTCAGAAACCAACTTTCCATGCAGAAAGTCCCTTTGAAATAGGTCCCAGCTTCTGTCCAGTGAGAAGCGAGAAAGCCAGCTGCAGGGGCAAGAGAAGAAAAAAAGACACGTCCTTACCTGCGTGTCCCTCCTCGGTCCTACTTCTCCATTCATAGCCCCTGAGATGCCACCAACTCCTCTCATCTGGAGCAGATACTTGGCCACACACCAAGAACTCTTCGGGCCCAAGTTACTTTATTCTCATCTGGGCAGGACGGGAGGGATGCGCCTTGAGTAACAGTTGTCCAGCGATATGAGACCTGACAATAAGCAAGGTCTGATCCCCAACCAGGCAATCACTGCTGGAAATACAGCCCTCAAAAGAGGGCTCACGCTATGCTGAGGCACCCTTCCAGAACATACGTAAAAAGTAAACTATAATTCTTATAGTTTCTGAGGGTTTTTTGAGAGCGATTTCTTGCCTTAACTATGTGACAGTACTCTCCCAAACAGAAGCCAGACAGTCCCTTCGCATTCCCCAGAGATGTTTTCAGTGCACACACTGTCTTTTATAGGGAGTCTTTAGCTTCTGCTGCACGCACTGCTAAGCATCCTATGTTTTAAATTCAAAACGACAGTGTGAACTGGCTTAGGTACCATCTGATGAAATTCAGTAGCTTACATTAAGCAGATCAGCCTATGCAGTCCTAACAGCCCCTTTTTGATTCTACTATTGATAGATGCAGTGTTTTTCACACACTGAGCTAGGGTTTTTTGACATTGTATTATCCAGGTCAGAAGATAACAAAGCCTCCTCAGATTAAAAAAAATCAAAACAAAACAAACATAAACAGAGGCTTCTTGTTCAGCAAAATACTTGCCTGTTTGTAGGCAAACCTGCCATAAACAAGACTGCAACATCCACTTAGTGCAAAAAAAAAATAAAAATCTCATCTCTGAGGATGACTCATATATGGTGATGGGAAAAATACACAAGTAAAAGCTGAACAAACAGCTCCCCAATATCAACAGGGTGATCTGGACCAGGGAAACACCCTCCTGAGACACTAGAATTCCTCCTCTGATTTCAAACCTTTGAAGCCAAGTTATATGAAAAGTGTTTTTAACTCCTTACTTATTATGAAGACCAAGGAAAGTTGTATGTGTTTGCTTGCAATAGTAAGGAACAAGGTTGCAGGAAGCAATGCAATCAACATCTTGCCTGTACTTCACTAAACCTTGAATTTAAAATTAAGCTCCGGAAGATAAACTGAAGTAACCCATCATGGAGTCGCAAGGGAGGCAAGCGTGGCAGGAAAAGCTGGCGTTAGAACAGTAGCACAGGCCTAAGCTTGGATTAAGTGTGTTGTGAAACCGAACCTAAACTGTATGCTGCTAGAGAAATGGAAAGTCATACTCTCCTGCCTGCTCTACAGCTTCAGATCAAGCAGCTATGCCAAGTCAAATTATTTGGCTAATTGGCCAAAACCAGTGGCATGAGAAGTACGTGTGTGCGAGACACTGGTTCCAGTCACATCAAGAAGCAGATTCAAATCACTAAGTGGTCATGAAACCCCATGAAAGCCAGAGGGCGAGAATGCACATCCCGGTAATCCCAAATTACAAAATGCACCCCAAAAATTCATGGGCGAAAGAGACTGTTAGCGATCAGCTGTTTTAACAGAATTAGTTGCGCTTACTCTCTTTCCTGAACAAGATGGCCTTACTAATTTCAAGTAGGTGCTACAACCTGTCATAGAGAGGCAATAACGAACCTAGTCCCCAGGCAGCAGCATCACCTAATAGCTCCTGCCAGATGGGATACAGGGCTGGATGAACCCAGCTCAGCGATGCAGCCTTTTAACATAGCTACACTAATATTAATTACTTTATATTCAGCAAGTTACTTTTCTAAACAAAATCCAAAAGGCTGGGTTTAAGCTCCATGTTAATCAAGCTCTCAAGAACGACCAGTTGAATTCGATGGAGCCACTCAAGAGAGACTGATCTCAAGCCTGAGGTTATTTCCCAGTCCACTTCATTTTTGGCTTGGGTAGGCAAGCTTGCTTTTTGTGTTGCTAATACAAAGCATCCAACTTAAAAAACCTAAGGTTTTGTATTTACTCTTGAGAAAACAGCAAATAAATACAGCTGTTAACATAGAAATCTAAAATGAAGACCCAAAAACCAGCTTATTGCATACATGTTATAAAAGACTTCATGGAATAATTCAGAAATTGAAATGTGGGTATACACACAACGATATGCCTTAAGCAGATGTTCAACCTTTGAATACATTCTTCCCTAACAAGTAAGGGGCCACATCACGTCCATCCCTCCACAGTTAAACTCCTCCCCAGGAGGATGTCCACATGACCACGACTTGTTTTCCAGTATTCAAAATCTCAGTTGCAACTGTATTGCCCAGGAAAAAACAGAATTGCTGGGGGGGGGGGGGGGGGGGGGGCAAGTAAAAANNCCCCCCCCCCCCCCCCCCCCCAAGTAAACTATTTTAGGAACTGAAGTTTAGCCTACTTTTTTTTAATGCAAAAGAGGAACCCGAAGCCACTTCTTTCACAGAATGAGAATGCTTTAAACCAGTATTTCATGTCTCTTGCATGCAAACCGTAACTTTTTTTTTTTGCAGATAATGCAGCATGTGACTCAAGCAATTTCTTTTTTCTGTCACCGTTAAATTAGCCCACATTCAAGCTTGATGGTATTCCCTTTCCCTGCAACTCCCAAACACCACAAGTTAATAACAATTTACATTTTTAAATATTACAATTTCTTCAACACATGGCAACTGTAGATACCAAGAAGCTTCTAAGACTTTACATGGTGTTTGCATAACTGGCTGAGGGAAAGTGTGCTTCTCTGGAAAAACAAACAAAAAACCACCAAAAACCAACCCCCTCAAAAAAACCAAACCCTGAAGTTATTTTAAATCCATTAATACTTGTTTGACAATAGTTTTCTCAAAAATTATCTCACGCATCAAGCAGGCATATACTGTTCTGAGAGGGCCACCCCTTGTTTCATCAAAAGAACATTTAGGACACCCAAGAGCACCAGAACGTTTCAGTGGATTATCACCGTGTAGGTCAGCTAACTCCCCGCACGACTCATTTTCCCACCCACTAGCTCCAGAGGAAGCAGCCCAGGCAACGGAGAGTAAGACAACAAGCTGCAATACCTACCTGGTACATGCCTGCAGGCTTTGGACTTCTTTTTAGGTGATGCTCAAACCTGCATACACAGGCAGCCAACAGGGCCACCAGCAGCTATTGCTCACCCCAAATGACGGACACGTGGCAATATGTGAAATGAGGAAATGGCATTGATTAGAACACAATCCTTCAGTTATTTTTAAATGACATCATGGCATGTAACTGGATCAGAACCATTTTGTCTGCCCCCTCCTCTTCACTCCAGATTGCAGCAACCTGTAATCCTGAAGTGACCAAAGGAAGGGAGCGCCAGCATTATAACATCAGCAGCTTCAAACTTCAGTCTAAATAACATGCTGCACCCTACCGTCTCCAACGATCAACGGGTGCCCTAACTGTGGATCTCAAGCTCTGCGCAGTCCTCCTGTCCCTCCACCACTTTCCAAAAAGGCTTTTGAAGGAATGCTACTACACAAGCAAAAAAGCTGATTAAACAGGAACTGTAGACAGTCGTCTTGTTCCTCCTCTGCAGCTTTTGTACTAACACCAGTCCCCACCTTTTTGTTTTGCTCTTTCTGTACTGCAGAGCATGTATCTGGGAGTCTCTCAAAGACAAGTGAACTATCAACTCTGGATGAGTTATGCCAACAGTACTTACTCAGATAGTTTTCTTCTTCAGCTTTCTGCTGAAAAATGTAACCCCAAATAACTAAACTCTCAGCATTAAAAAAAAAAAAACCAAAACCACACAATGTCACCTTTTGTATTCCCCTTCCTCTATTAACATTAAACAGCATCAAATAGAAGATCCATCTAACATTGGACCAGCACCTGACCATTCTGGCAAAACTCTAATTTAAAAAAAAGCAGTTCTTACTGAAAGCTGTTGATAAAATTGCTTTTATTTTCATGCTGCTGCACATTAAAGACAAAAATATAGTGTACTCAGCACAGGGGGTGAGAAAACTAGAGATTAAGTAATTTGTTCAGCAATTCAGTGGAAATATCTGTTAATGAAAATCCATCAGACTTGGAAAAACAAATGAGGAGCAGAGAGGTGGTGCCCTAAGATTCCTCAGGAATAAAAACAAGACTGCACTCTGTATCAGTACAGACACAGACAGCTCATCGCTAAGAGGATTCCCACGGTGTCTCCAGGACCACAACCATCGTAACCAACGTGCTCAAAGAGACAAAAGTTTATCCCCAAGCTGTAGGTGTAGCACTGCACGCTTAAACGTCGTCAACTGCGTAGACGCCTGATCCCTTCATCTTCCATCATGAATTCTTCTGCCTTGAACAGTTTAACTGCATTGTCATGGTATTCCTCACCCTAATTCTCTCTTCTAAAAGGATGTGGTATTTCACTGGAGTACCAAAATCCCTAGATTTAGTTTTCTAATATAGCTAAGAAAGAAAAAATTAAGTTCCTTTATCAATACTTTAGTTCCAGGTTATTAAAAAAAAATAAACCAGCCTAATTACTTTCTTGTGTAGATGGTTACAGCATTGTTGACTGATGCATGAAACAAAACCCTGAAGTACAGGGCAAAACAAGTAGTTAATTATATTGAAACGCCATTTATAGCAAGTTTAACAGGGTTGTTACCAAGCAGACAGAAGTGACATCTCAAATCAGCTAAGTCTCAGTTGATCACCTTTTATATTTCTGTGGTTCTGGATGCTCCAAGACAAGTCTTCCTTAATTTTTAGTTGACAGCTATGAACTGCTTGGCATCAAAAGGATGTGATCACATTTTGCCTAGCATTAGTTTTCTCTGTGACAAGCTACTCCATTTAAATAGACTTTACTCTGCACAGCCCTGGCAGACAGCATTCGTTACTAGAGCCAAGCGAGTTATGAATAATGTGATTTATTCTATAATTTTTGGCTCTCTGCTTGAGATACCAAAGCAGATAATACATCTCTATTAATCCTCTTTGGAAATCTTCAGACAAATTCACTCATGTGTTTAGAGCTCACTTAGTACCTCTCGAAAGAAGTTAGCAGCAAATAAGCTCTGTAGGGGTCTTAGCATGGAGGGGAAATCTGTTCACTGCCTGTGTTACTTTCTTCTCTGCAACTAATTTCGTTATCTGCAAGAGCTATCAAAAAATACACCACGTAACTCATTTCCAGACTGGTCCATCAGAATCCTTAACCAAGTTCCAGGTGAAAAATTAAAAAGTTTTTACAGAAAATAATTTCAGCAGTAAATTTTTTCACAGGAACTTTCACCAGAATTGGGCAGGGAATATAAAAAAACCCAGGAAGTTTCAAATGCATGCTCCTGCCTAAAGTACTGCTTCTATGAAGTACAGTAACTAACAAAAACGGTACAAAAGTGTCTTTTTGACCAGAGTGTACAAACTGAAACTAATCGCACGTGGACTAAGCTCTCAAACATGCTAGAGGGTGTGGCTGAAACAGAAAGGTAGTCAACCAAAAAGTGAACACCTACAAACCAAGAAACCATGTAATAGAGTGCAAAAGGGTTTAAAAAAAAAAAAAAAACAAAAAACAAAAAACAAAAACTCAAACCCCAAAACACACCAAAAAACCCCCAAACCACCACACCCCACCACTTATACCGTACTAACAAACCACGACAATCAGAAATGCTCCCAAATTCAGCATTAAGTCGAGTAAGAAAGGAACCTAAACAGCAACAAAACTGCTTTTTTCTTAGCACTAGAGCTCAATCCAGCTCCAGGCTCTACCCAGTAGTACACTCACCAAATTTGTTTTCACATGGAGTGGACAAAAATTTTACCTTCTTAAAAAAACCCTCCAATATACACTACTTCAGCCCCAGTAGTATCCCCGGTGTTTTTACTACATCTGCTATTAAGTATTTAAGTCATACATGGAAGAGAAAAAGGGAAGGGAAAGCTGATTATTTTTTAATCAAGTATAACCCACATGTAATATTTAAAAATCGAGACTAAAAGCAACCATCATTTAATGTATTTTAATAGCAAACTTACAGGAACAGCACAGAAGACAGACAACATTAAAAACATGTACTTGCATGTAGGACAACTCAGTTAGAAAAGTATAGTGAATGGATGGAATCTACTGTATGATAAAAATGCTACAAACACCATTTAGTTGCCATTGGTAAGAAATTTACTTGTTTAAAAAAATCCAAATGCTGGCATTGTCCAGAAAAATTTGACAGGTTTATTTATATTTATTTTTTTTATAAAGTTGAATTGTTGAAACTTGTTCACTGAAACTTTTTTTTTTGACCACATCGATGTTTTATGTCCCCTCATTTATATTAAAAATCCACACACAAATGAAAATGGAAAAAAACTTGCCCATATCCAATTCTGTCCCCTATTTTTCCATTTGCAACCATATACTTAGGTACCTTTTAACCCCATGGAAAAAATATCTAACGTTCATTACTACCAATAACAGGAAGAAGATTTTGCTTCAAGAATGACAAACCCATCAGAGTGAAGTTTAGGCACGCTCTCCACGTATGCGGCGTGCTAGCTGGATATCTTTTGGCATGATTGTGACACGTTTGGCATGGATAGCACACAGGTTGGTATCTTCAAACAGGCCAACCAAGTAGGCTTCACTTGCCTCCTAGGGAAGAAGAAAAGAGTCAAGAGCACTTTCAGTCTCTGAGTGATAGGATAATAAATAATAATAAATAAATAATAATACAAAATACAATGTAACATGGCATTAAGTTTAGGCTTCTATCTTTATTACTTGCAAACATCAAAAGTTTTAGATCCTCAAAAAATAAAACCCTCCATATTCTTATAAACCACCAAATAACATTTTATGTTCAAGTTGCATTATGTTGCCATTCAGTGAAGACACTCTCCAGAACAGGACTGAACCACTGTTCTGACAGGAATCTCACGAGATAAGGGGTTATCTTATCAAAAGGTTAGTTTGCTTAGGAACTTCTCTTTTTAAAGGCTGGGTTACGCTATTCAAATGACTCATCTGCAGCCTCTTCCAACGTAAGAGCTATTGAGCATCAAGTAAAATTGGCAGGTGCTAGGGAAAAGAAGATCAGGTATTCCTTCGCAACACACAGTTTGGGCATGCAGCTCCTTGCCACAGGATATTGAAGAGGTGGCTTAATTCAAAAGCCACAAATTAACAGAAAAAAACCCAAAAAAACGTACTGAGAATTATTAGATAGAAGATGACACCACCTTTGACTCAAGAGCTCCTTGACTCTCCAAAACCAGGACAGCAGTCTGAGAATCAGACACTTGTCCTATTCCTATGTTTCCTGCCTGCCTGAGCAGCCCCAATCTATTTGGGGCACACACCACAGTCCCCCACCCCCCCAGATCATGGAAGGTTCTCACCTCACTCCTGTGAGAATCACAGGGTGAGCACTTGGGAGGGCAGAGGACAAGCCCTATCCCAGGAAATCCACAACCCTGGCCACAGCGATTTCTCTGTTACTGAACCACTGCGGGCAGGTTTTTGGGTTAGACCGATGGCTGTGCTGGACCCAATTATGCTTCTGGCTCATGTTAAGTTAGCAGATACTAAGCCCCAGCACAGCAATAGCAACCATTTACACATTTTTGGGTTGATAGAAAATTCTAACACCTAACAATCTCCTAGGAAGCATCTTGGCACGCCAACATCAGACTGGCATATGGACCAGGATGCAGCGCACGGTCGGGATGAGAAGGCAGGAATGATGGGGCTCACTTACAGAAAGGAGGTTGAGGTCCACCATTCTAGAATACATTGCAAGAGATCAGCTTGTGCAAACCATTTCATTACCAGGAACTGGAAAATCAACTTATTAAGTTCAAAGTTCCCGTTTAAAAAACATGGAGCTTTTAATACAAAGAAAGAAAAACATTTACTACAGCAGATGAAGACTGTAGTATTAGTAAGGCATTTCATATCCAGTAGGATATGGCTACCCTAAGTTCCCCTAACATGGTTTTGCTAAATCACTGCACGAAAAGTTAAGAGATGTCACCAAATAAGCCACGCTGGCACGAACAACGTGGTACACTAAAGAGGTTAAAACTTCTTGGGGTTGTTTTTTCGTGGAGGTTTTTTTTTGTTTGGTTTTTTGTTTGTTTGGGGGTTTTTTTGGTTCTGTATTTTTCCACAAGTATGGAAGCAGGAATCACTAGGAATACTACACGAACAAGTGCTATACCAACAACTCCTTAATGCAAAACCAGCCTTCTGAAAATGTATTAACTACTGACTAAATTTTAATAAGCCGTTCCTGATAAAAAGACACATAGGTAACCTCAGGAGTTAAGAACTACCACATTCGCTCACAGCAGTGAAGACAGAACAACTAAAAGCAAAAGCTGCAACTTTGCAAATGCATGCAGCCACCTCTTGAAGCTAACCAGCTGCTCAAGCCTAGAGCATCTCACGGCATCCGTTTATGGTCCTTATCAAGTGGAAGTCATTAATCAGACCATTTTGCTTGGATATCTGATATTTTACAATTACAGATAGATTCTGGAACAATCTTTTAACAGCTAAAAGAACAGTGAAGACCTATCTTTTACCAGGAGCGTATTTCTATGATGAGAGGGAAACGTTCCCATGACAAGGAGATGGCCTCAGAGTGGCCTACCTTTGATGCAGGAATTCAGGGCAGAAAAAGCAATCAGTATTTCACCCTCAATATACTCTAAATAAGTTATTAAACTAATATATTAAAAAAATATTTATGTGTTTAGCATCAACTACATCATAGAAGAGCACTTATTTCCCTGTCCATGTTTAGATGTGGCTTATCGAGCTGTCTTTCTCTATAGAGCACCTGAGGATATCAAGACCTCCATTTGGACACCCTAAAACAAGCTTTACAGGACAACGCTTTTCTCTCAGAGCACGCAGCTTTCAAAGGCAAAGCTTCTAGCAAAGATCGAGGATGGAGGAAACAGATTTATTTCAGGTACCTTAGTAAGATGCACTGTTCTGTCAAGTGCAACTGCTTGAGGGGTGGGGGCTATTAAACAACAAACAGAAAAGCATATGATCCCCCCCCAAACCACATTTATAGCCTAAGTAGCTGCAGACCTGTCACTGTGTTATTTCAGCCCAGGAGATTTTTAGGGCATCACCAGGTCCCCTCCAAGGAAGGGAAGGCTGAGGGGTGCATCCCCCGTATCAGCCGCCCCCCTCCCAGGAGGGGCCATGCCCACCCATACCTTCAGTCTCCAGGTTTTGGGGAGCTTTGGGGAGGAGGGTCCTCACTGTGACAGCACTTACAGCACTGACCCCTGCCCTTGGACACCCTCAGAGTGCTGCCAGGGCAGGGTGCTCCCCTGGGTGAGGCTCACCTGCAAAGCACCGATGGCAGCGCTCTGGAAGCGCAGATCTGTTTTGAAGTCCTGAGCAATTTCACGCACCAGGCGCTGGAAAGGAAGTTTGCGGATCAAAAGTTCGGTAGACTTTTGATAGCGCCTGATTTCACGAAGAGCCACGGTACCCGGCCTTTTAAAATCAAATAATAGAAAGAAGAAGAATTAGTATTTGAAAGCATAGTCTACAGCATCTTAAAAATACAGATTCATCGCCCAAACAGAACTAAGAGAAGAGGCAGACAGCACACCTGAGCAAACAGACACTAATGCATCTCGGTGCAGAAGGGACAAATGGCAACGCTGCCATCAGTTTGCTGGTTCAGCTGCACCATGGGTACCCACCTAGCGATCAGCCTGGCAGCAAGCACAATTTTAAGGGGAATCCAGCTTTTCTTCCCTACTGACAGACCAGAAGACACTGCCAAAATCCCCGGAACTAACGGAATTTATGTTCTGTGTTTTATTATCAGTACAAAGTATCGAGTGTATTTTCTTGGGTTAGTTCTGGTGTCAGACTGACAAATTCAGATCAACAACGTACTTTCATGGCCGCAAAGTCCATCAGTGAAATTAATGCCACGTTTATTTCTGTGGAAACTTTGCTTTTTCCAACTCTGGCTTTATTACCCTTCTCCTGGACTGTTTATTCTGCCTCACGCCTACGGCAACAGACTTTTTGATTAAGTTCACTATTTCCAAGCCGCTTCTCCTTTCCCAATCTGCTTTTTCTGCCCCCCTCAAGGAATAACATACACCTAGCCCAAAATCATCTTCCAAGCCGAGGCACAACTGCTGCCATTCTGCACAGAGCAAAGACTTCCCCGGGTGGAAAACATCATTCTTAGAAGATTGCCCAAAAAAAAAAAAAAAAAAAAAAAAAAAAAAATTTGCTGCTCCGTTGTAGCCTACATCCTCCCGCGGACAAGCGCCTGTCATTTGGGACAAGCGGCTGCTTGGGGAGGCCCCTGCGCATCCGCGGGCACGTCGCGCCCTCTCGCGGTAGATCTGCCATCCCCGCACCGGCCAGCGGAGCCGAAACGGGCGCCGAGGACGACGGATCGAACCCTGCCAAGTGAAAATTAAGGTAACACCGGTAACGATCAACTTGGCGGCGGCACCGCCCTGCCGCAGCACTTAAATAACCAGAAGTTAAAAAAAAAAAATATTTAAAAAATTAAAAAAAAAAAAAAAATCGCGAGGCCGCGTTCACCGTAGGGGTTGATTTTTTTTTTTTTTTTTTAGGGTATCGAAACGCTCGGAAAGGGGCTAGGGGTAAACGCGGGGTCGATGCCTGCACTCTGGCGGGGGGGGGGTTGCGGTAGGCGGGGGCCCGCGCCCCGCCGCGGGGGAGCGGTGCTGGGCGCGGAGGGTGCGAGATCCCCCCCCCACCCCCCCGCGGCGCCCCGCCCCGTCGGCCCCGAGGGGGAGGGGGGGAGGATTGGGGGGGGGGGGGTTGCCCGGTGCTGGCCCGGCGCCGCCTGTGCGCGGCGCTGCGTACCTGTAGCGGTGCGGCTTCTTCACCCCGCCGGTAGAGGGCGCGCTCTTGCGGGCGGCTTTGGTGGCAAGTTGCTTGCGGGGCGCCTTGCCGCCGGTGGACTTGCGGGCGGTCTGCTTGGTACGGGCCATGCTCCTGCCGGCGTCCCTGCCTTACACCTGAGGAGGGAGGGAGGGAGGGGGAGAGGAGGGGGAGAAAGGGGGGGGGGGGCGGCCGCCCCGCTCAGCGCACGCCCCGCCTGGCACCTGCCCCGCGGCGGGCGGACCCCCGGCCCCGCGCCCCTGCCCACCGAACGGCGGGGCGAGCCGTTAGCCCCGCGGCCGCCTAACGCCTCCGTTCGCCGAGGGGAAGGAAAAAAAAAAAAAAAAAAAAAAAAAAGAAACACAACAACCCAGCCAAACACATAAACCCAAGCCAAAACAAAAAGAAATTAAACGTCTGCCGATCGCGGGATATTAAAATACAGGGTTTTTTACCCACGAATTCAATAGCGCGGCGGCTTGAAGCCCAGCAAGTCGCCCGCCAGCAGGCGCGGAGAAGCGGCTGTCGCCTCCCCCCGCCGGCCGCCCGTCACCTGCGGAGTGCTTGCAAATACCGCCCGGCAAACGCCGGGGGGCTGGCACCCCCACCCGCCGCTCCCACCCGCCGCAAACCTCCTCCCAAACGGCCGAGCGGGGGAAGCGGAGCAGCCACCCCCGCCGGCCCTCCGCCGGGCGGCCCGGCCCTCGCCACCGCCCGCCCGCGCTCCCCAAACGGCCGGCAACGGCAGGCAAACCGGCGTTTATCGTGCAAAAAGGGAAGGGTCCGGCTAAAGTGCAAGAAAGCAACAAACTTTCTTTTTTTGGGGGGGGTGGGTGGGTGGTTTTTGGGTGCCGTCTTTCTGTGTAACTGCTTCCCCAAAGCCGCCTCGCTCCCAAGCGCCTCTCACAGGCAAACTCATCTCCCAGACCCAGAACAAAATGGAAACAATCACGAAATGCAGCCCTAGTCCTTTTGCACAGGAGGAAAAAATAAATTGCAAAAAATAACGCCAAAAAAATCGCAAGGAACTCCAAACCATGTGGGTGCGGATGAAGGGGGAGGCAGCGGAAAAGTTTGCACTCGAAAACCAAAAAATTACGTTGGGTTTGGGTCGTTCCTTCGGCGAATTTCTTTCCCTTTTTATTGTTTTTTATGCAATAGGAAAAAAAATATGGTCGGTGACCAGAGAAAAGAGACAAGATGGTGAAGCTGAGCAACAACTGTGGGGAGCAGGGGAAGGAAGGCAGGAGAGTTACCCTGGGCTGGCGAGCGGCTCCTCTTTGCGGCCGCTTCCCAGCCCCGATCCGGGGGGATGTCGGGCCGAGGAGGCAGCTAAGGGGCCGGGGAGGCTGCTGGTGGGGGTCTGGAGCGGGGGCGAGGGGAACAGAGGGGGGCAACGACCGCGCGAAGCGGGGCCGGGGGGTGCCGGCGGAGGGAGCCGCTCCGGCTGCGCCGGGAAGGCGGCGCGGGGAAAGGGACGCGGGCTGCCGCCGCCTCCCCGAGCCCCCCAAAAGTTTGTGGGGAGGGTCGGGGGGGGACGGCGGGGCGCCGCCGGGGGGGGCAGCGGGGCGCGGGGGGGCGGCGGGCGCGGCGCCAGACTTACCCCGTCCGCTGGGCGAGCGCGGCTGCCGTGCGGGAGGGAGGGAGGGCGGGCGGGCGTGCGGGAGGGCGGGCACGAGGAGGAGCCGGAGCTGCTGCCGCGGCTGCTGCTGCTGCTGCTGGCGGCGGCGGCGGCCGGGAGCACAATTGAAAGATGGCCGACGCGGGAGGGCCGGCCCCCCGCCTGGCCCCGCCCCGGCCCCGCCCGCCCGCCAATGGAGCACAATGGAGGGAAGGCGCGGCCCCGCCCACGGCCCCGCCCCCTCCCCCGCCGCCGTGTGTACAAACACAAAAGACACGCCGCGCGCGCGAGGGGGATTCCCTCCCCCGCACCCCCCCCCCCCC
>BOSO01009173.1:0-22110 GCA_018403395.1 Gorsachius goisagi | reverse complement strand
TGAACGGCTGTGTGATGTTCAGCTGCCTGCCAGGTTAAAACACAATGCTCATCAAAGAAGAAATATTTCTTTCCTATCCCCCCCAAAAAGCACAAACTAAAAATCCAAATGATTTAGTCTAGTTCTAACTCAACAAATAGAGAAAGGTCCCCTCCTATTACCCAGGGGAAGTCAGGGTTGTTATTCATCATATGCAAAAAGCTACTCAGACATTCCAGTGAGGGAAGGAGTATAAAAGACCAGCTTTATTGGTCTACAACACTCACTTGACTCCTATCTATCCCCTCCCAGACCCAATTGCCCCTTCCCATTCTCCTGCAGATCCATCTCTCTTCTCTCATTCATCAAACCTCCAACCACCCTTTGCACTCAAGCTCTTCCTCCTCACTCCTATTCCCCGTCCCAGCTCCCAGCCTGCCAGCCATTTTATAATTTCATATTCTTTACACACTCCCCTTGATTCAATGTATTCGCTCAGGCAGTTTCACTTTTCACCACCTTTCTCCTTGACCCTATCCCCATCTTTCATCCTCTTGATTTTCACACGAAACCATTCCCACCTTCCCCTCGTTTTTCAGCCAGTCCTAGTGCCGTACCTGCTGTGTTTCCTTCTGCAGCTCCCAGGCTCAATGGCCTTTCCTAGCCAATTCCAGCCTCCATCTTTAAAAGTAGAGTCCAGTCTTCATCCTCACTCCAGTCCTGGCTAGTCTGCCACCCAGTTTCTGGACGCAGCAGCTATACAGTTCCAACTTCTCCTGGAAATTAAGGTAAAATGTCAGTACAAAATGCTCTGAAGTTTTTAAACTGTCTTCCTCTTAGGATGTATTTCAGCAGAATGAACATCTGTAAGCTTAATTTTCTACCAACAGTACATTTTGATGTGGATTTAAATGTATTCCTAAATAATCACCTATGTAAAAGATGAAAATACACTATTTCCAGTGTTTTTACTAGGAAGTTACTAGGGGTAGGAATCATTAGCACTTAGGAAGGAAAATACAAGTCATTTAAAACCTAAAAATGATTTATAGTAATTTTGTTTCTGTGTAAATAGTTTTCTATTATTCTTTGTTCTGAAGTTTCCAATGTCATGAATTTGTATACACAGGAGTTACAGCACTGTAATAGCAGCCATTGTAATGCACAGTTTGATATACTGGCTTGCCCATTATACCACACAGGGCACATATCTATCATTTGTATTATTTATACTCTCTGTCAACATATAGGCAAAAAATACACAGGCCCAAACTAGCAGCTGTATAGTACACTAATATTTGGAGACTGGCACCTTCTGGAAATACAGATAAGAAGTTGTATAATAGTAGCAGATGCAGCTTTTTCTTCTCTCTCATCTATTTTCATTGGGCCTTTTAAGCACATATTTTGCCTTTTGCAGTTCCCTAAAATACTTCACATATATCAGACATTGTGGCCCTGCTGTTTAAAGAAAACTCTTAAACATGTGTTTACTCTTAAGCACCTCCCAAGCCCCATGGACTTCAACGGAAGATACATACTCTTAAATTTACGCACGTGCTAAAGTGTCTCCCTGAAGATTGATCCCTAAGGAAAGTCCCCCCCCCCATTTAAATAATAAGGAAAGAATACATGTGCCACATGAAAAAATTCTTGGAATTCCTGCATTCTTTAGGAAAGCTTAAAAGAGACAGCTACTTTAAAATGCAAAATTATCAGGCCTGTCAAAGGTACTTCTTTTCACACTTTGAGCATCACTTACGTGTAGGGGATTCAGAACAATCTATTTTGGAGACAAACTGCATTTTTCCTAATGTCTCATAACCCAAGAGTTTTGGGTTTTTTTCTCCAACCTTTTTTTTTTTTTTTTTTTTTTTTTTTTTTTTTTACACATTTTACCATTTCAATGAAAAGTTTCTCACAAAAGGAATTTCAAGGACAAATTTCTAAGGGAGTGAAAATAAGCCTACAGTAGCTCAGAGAACAAGATTCAGGACTCCCGGATTTTGCTTCTCTTTTTGGATTGCCACTAATTTTTAGGAGGCTTGATCAGTTTGACTCAGCCTCCACCGTTGTGGTTCCTCTCCTGCAAAGACTTACCAAGTGCTTGGTTTCACCGAGTACATACCTGCTGTTATGTATGGACTCCTGGCTCTAATTCCCTATGTATCATCCAGGATTCCCTTATTATAATCTGATTTGTACTGCCTACTATTAACATGCATGCACTGCTGGAACTCTTCCCTCATCCTTCTAATGAGGTCCTACAGAACATGAAAGGGTAAATAATATTACATAAAGTAGTGCTATTCTTTCTTTTCCATGGTCTAGTGAGTCTCTTCTGGTATGAAGAGTGCTACATAAAAAACCTGTGAGAGCACCCTATAACAACATCTCAAAGCTCCACACCTATTCCTGTTTTGTTTATTTATTTATTATAACCTTTTAAATATGCCTAATGTTTTAATAGCCTTTTTATATTAAAAATAAAGTCCATCACCTTTTAAAGACTGGAAGTGAAAAATACCTTTAATTGCCTGATACACAGCTAAGAACAGTTCCAGGTACACAAGATGCATTGTGGCTGTAACCACAGTCTTGATTTTTTCTTATCAGCTTTGAAGGGCTTGTATACAACAGTTCGTTGTCTTAAGGTGGAAACAGGACTTGAAATATTACACAAAAAAGCAGTATTCCTATTATACTGACACTATAAAAATCCTAAACAGAAACATAAGTAGCTTTTTAAACAGCTGTACGCTGCTTTATATTATGTTTTCATTTTGCACGACTCACATGCTTAATATTGAATAATTATATTCTCATTTGTTTCGATGTATGGCATGATACAGGACAATAACAATAGCACTACATGTTTACACAGTTATGGACCTCCCCTTGTCAAGAGAGCTTTAGCTTCCTATTGACTTCTCTAAGCTTATGCCTTTTCTTCTTCCATTTCTCAGGATAGTATTACACTATTTTTCTTAAACAGATACTATCAGTTTGGAGTGCACTAAAGGGTTAACTGAAACAGAAACTGAGTACTAGCACCAGATAGGGAATAAGGTACAAGGGATAATTGTGAGGTTATTGTACAACCTTGCCAAAGACTGGAAATTACATGATATGACAAGGAGTATCTGTGATTTTTAGATAAAATGTGAACAAACGTCGTAACATATTTCAGAGATATGCTGTGAAATTGTAAAAATATGTCTAAGGCATTGGGTGAAAGGATTGGTGGACAAGTAAAAAGAAAAGGGAGTTTATCCTCTGCAATAATACAAGATTTTGAAATTTACCGTACCTGCTTGAGTTAGTTTGCATTGGCAGACGCATTTCAAGCGGGCTTTTGCCACATCTTCTACAGTATAGGGAAGAGCAATTGTTCTGAGAATATTTCTTCCTAAAGTTACAGTACGAGAGAATTATTAAACTCATTTTAGCTCTCCTGGTTGTTCACACATGACTAAGTTATCATAACAACCTTTTCTGCCTTTTTGAAGCATTGTATTGTACTGTGGAAATAACTGGATAGCCCATGGGCTTTATCCTAATGAAGACTACTGTAGAATCTTTTATTTCCTAGTACTTCTGTGTTGATAGATTCATTAAAGGTGCCAAGGAGGAACAGCCATCACAAGCTCTAATTGGTTCCCGAATAAGATCCCTACTACTACAGCGATTTACTCTGAGCTCCTGTTGTAGAAGGATTTCAGCAAGTTGATTTGCCCCGAGACTCATATACAGTGGAAAATAAACCCCTTCAGGCTTGCATTAGGGAAGGGAAAAAAAAAAGGCTCCCTGTTTTCCATCACCCATTAGGCTCACATTGGCCTCATTTTGCAGTGCTGTTCTTGTAAAGGATGTCTTTTTATGCACTGATGCGGTATCTAGCCCATTCTGACACTGCATTGAAAGGCTCTATGAGCTACTGTACTTGACAGAACTAAAAGAACAGTATTATTTATTTCATTTCTTTGCTCAGTGGGGTAATCTCATGAGCTACAAAATCTCTTCTTCATGAGTGCCCTGGGGATAGCAGTCAGAGTGAAACTCAGCCATACTTCAGTACAATGCAAACGGCGCAGACCACAGTACTCAGGCTCAAACAGCAGACCAAAATACCAGGTATGATGCCCAATATCGTAATTTATTTGGAACAACATTCTGTAGACTGGTTACTTTCAAAATAGATCAGCTTCTTCCTTGTAAAAGCACAAGAGTAAGATTGTCTTGAAATGGCACTGATGCTTCCTTCACAAGCTTCATTTGTGAAAGTCAGCTGAGGAAGGGTCTCAGAAATGAAAATATTATTCTGAGGTCTGACCCTAACACAGTTGTGAACTGTTCTGCCATATCCCATCATTCTTAACAAGTACTCTCAAATCTCAAAAGCCACTTTCTAGAGAATTACTCTCCTGAGAGCAGAAAAGGGAAAGAGAAGATGGAGTGGCAGACAGTGTATTTTAAAGTGACAGCAAAGAACATTAATTAAGTTATTTTCAGTCTTACAAGACTACAAAGTTTTGGGGTTTTTTTTAAAGAAATGAAAGCTGCTTATTTTACCAACATTCTTGGTAAGTCACACACTCTGTAGACTATACTTTACTGTACCACATTTTTAGATCATTTTTCTTCATTTCTCCTCCTCCTCAAATTCACATCTCATAAGGCATCTCAATGTGAAAACTGCAGTTGCTATTAAGAATAGTGCTTAATATTAGTGCTGCTCATTAGTTTCCTAATACTTAGAAACTTATGTAAAACAATTCACGTTCAAGCCTTCTAAAGAATAACTGATTTTCCCTGACTGCTCATTGTTGACTATCTACAGTTCCAGCTGAGAATAAAAGGATCCACAGGTATTTACCACTTCTGAAAATCAGGCCTAGTAAGCCTTTGACTACATACTCAGATGTGGGTGCTCCAGTTAGAGGCTATTTTTAAAAAGTCCTTTAAAAATGTTCATATATCTGCTTTCACGTCACAAAGAAGGTGGTGTTAGAGGCAGAATTAGAAGTTCCTGGCTCCCAAACACGCTCTGACCACACATCTCCTGTGATAGAGAGCCGGAAGTGAGGGTGCAAAGGAATGATGTGGCAATAGGTAGTTCCTTCTGATCAAACAGCGCCTGCCAAAGCCTCGCTCTCTTTGCAAGTGCTGCAAAGCCGCTTTCATGGGGCCCAGCTGCTTTAAAGGAGTCCAGTGATCCTTGGTGTAGGAGAAGAATTTGTCAGATAGCACCAGTTCTTCATATATGATTTGCATGTCTTAGCCAGTTGCTGATAAAATTCCCTCTTCAGTTTTACAGTGAGTCTTGGGAGCTTTAGCAAAAGCCCCAAATCCTTGCAGATATGTGATAACATCAAAATTTCATCTTTTGTTTTTGAATTCTAAAGAAAGTGTCATGCAGTTGTGCTTGCAGAGAGAAGCTTGATCCCCCAGCAGCTCAAAACCCACCAAAACAAACAAAAAAGCAGCAGAAGGTAAACAAGAATTTAGCATGTGCTAACAATTGCATGATTCTGGCAAATCTTATGTTCTGTGGGGACACACAACAATTTTCTTGTGCTAAATCCTGGGCTCTACTTGAGTGATGTCAAAATACAAGCCACATTCTACGCAACTACAGTGAGGAACATCAGTTGGGACAGTGGAACACAGATCTCAAGATAGAGGCAGAGAAGAAGCACCACTTGAAACCTCAGCAACAAAGAGCTACAGGAGAGGTTGCCAGCCTGTTTCCCCTGGGCCACGAGGTTTTCAAGCACAGCTCCCACGCTGGCACTCTGTCCCACATCCAACAGAGGGGCTGTGCTTATGTAGGATAAATCCCCACTATGAGAGGGAGTAGTTTATCAGATGCTACTGAAGTAGTTGACATTAGGTGCTTCATTACATCTCAAAATTACACCCTTCAGCCTAGCCCTGACCCACAATGGACAGCTAGCATTCCTGGGAGCCACTGTCATTGCCCACTTGCAAAAAGCATACAGTGCCCTTCTCCCTTGGTTCACTGAAGAACGAGCTGGCTGTCTGGCAGTCCTGTGTTTTGGTACGTGGCTCAGAGGGCCAGGAAGACTGGTCATGCCACATCTGCAATTTTTAAGATTCTTGGTTATGAGAACCACAAGATCACTTGTAGAACCTTTTACAGGTAAAGGGCCACCTGCCCAAACCACGCAGTGAACGCACTTTGGTGCCATGCCCAGTTCTGCAGATATGAGACATGGTTCGAGTGGCATGAAGGCTTCCCCTGGCAAACTGTTCCTGTAACTTCCTGCTACGAAAGGACAACCGGGAGGAAAAAACCCAACCATCATCAACAAGATTTTCCAACTGTGACTTTCACGCATTGGCAAGACTGCTTCATAGCCGTGCTTTCAGAAACAAACAATCTGACATATTCTGACACCGACATCACTTCTAGGCCAGAGCCCAAGTCAGGCAGGAACACGAAGGAACAAACGCACAGCTGTATCATTGTCATGTTGCTAATATTCAAATATAACCATGTGAGGACATGATTTTTCCAGGCCTCACATACATATGACTTACAAAGATTCTCAAGGGGCATAGCATGCTGTATTACAAATTCCTCATAGATGACACATAATTACCTCTGTTTTGGAAAGGATTAGAAGAAACACTGGAGGGGAGTCGAAAATACACCAGTGACATTCCTTCAACACCATAATAACAATTTCATTTCAATTGCATGGGTGCGAAAAGATGTTGTATAAACAAAATGGCAAAGTATTCCAATATCGAGCTAATGAGAAGCTACACACATCTGTAATGTTGTCAAGTCAGTGTTCTCCAACTTGAACTTACTGTATAAAACAAACAAAAAAATCCAACCATTTTCCCTAAAAATTATTTGCATGGTTTATTTTAAAGAGAAACAAATAAAACCCTGCATCAATTATTATTCATTCATAGGTCCTCTTTAAGCTAGCAGAACATTATCTACACAAGGAGACAAATACTACTATTACAAGAATGTTGTCTGAATATAAGTGGGGCTTATAATGGTCCAGTAAAAGGGAAGCCATGTCAAACTCAGCACCCAAAGAATGAGGCCTCTCTGCACTACAGACAGGATCTTTAACCGAAGACATTTCTCCCTCAAGCCAATGGAGCTTTGAAAATTTACACTAGCTGAGGATCTGATTCATAACATATTATCACGGGAGGAACAAACCAGTGACATGATCTGCTTTAAACAGGATTTATGAACACCCACAATGTTCCATGCCCAGTGTAACCATGTGTTTTCTCTGCTGAACGTAATTCAAAATGAGGGTTTACCTGCCTGAGGCACTCTGCTTTAAACTTCTGTCTTTTTAGACTTGCCCTGTGTGCTCTCCCTTTTGGTGCTGTCCTCCTTTTCTACTTTAATTTCCTTGTAGAATCTCCCCAGGTAAACCGAAAGCAGGCAGATGTGGGTGGGGTAATGTAATTTGGGAGCACCTCCCAACTACTGGAAATACAACCTCAGTTTTAGCCAGGAACATTTCCAAATCAACTTTCATCTCAGTTGAAAAACAAATGAGGATACCTGATTTTTTTTTTTTTCCCCCCCTTCAGCTGATCATTTCAAGAAGAGTATAATTTACTTTGGTCTAGGAGATTCAAATTATTTCAAATAGTACCACGACTGGATGAAATGCTCACATTGCAAGGGCAACCAACGTTCACACTCTCCTGTTTCTTAAAAGCTTCAAGACATAGGGGTCTGACAGATCATAGAGATCCACCACATACATAATACACATCTCGTGCCGTATGCTCACTCTTAGCTTTGGATTTTTGCAAAGTTGCCAAACATTCAGATGCCAATTAAGAAACTAGAATCCAGTCCTTATGCAGAGATTAAGTAATTCAGCACAGTGTCTCTGCAAGCTATAATTAAAAGCAGTTAGCTTCATTACAGGGAGAGCAAAAGTAAAGAGGCAGAGACCTATTTTTGGTATTGTCTTCCTATAAAATATACTGTACGCTACAAGTAACACATTCACCGCTCTACAGCTGTATTCGGTTAAAACTAATCAGAACAAACCAAATCTAAGCATTAAGGCTAGCAAATCAGAGGACACACAAGGTTAAGGAAATCCTAGAATCTGAAATATTAACTTCTACAATATTACCTGGACATCTAATTAGCCAATTCATTTCAAATTATTGCTTCCAAATTTAAAATTATTGTTAACAACACTAACAAGGCTGACTGTGCGGATGATACTTACGGCCAAACAAACAGGGACCTTAAGTTTCTCAGGTTCATTACATATATATATGCAGAGCAGTATGTGTTCCTTCCCTGAAAGGACTCACAGTTCAAACATCGTTGCAGAGAATGGAGACAAAGATATTAAGCACAACAAAGGTACTAGTGTGAGGGCAAAACCAGTTTTACAGCTATTTAAAAATTTTGATTGTGTCTAAGCATCTGCACTATTACCAACTGTGGGCTATAAGAAGAATAAAATACAGTTATTCACCACAGACTTGTTAGGAGATTGATATCTAGCATTTGCTGCAAGACAATAAGTATATTTAACATTAGCTATTGTATTAATACAAGGGTAATATAACTAACATAACATTTGTATTTCCTCCCACCCTGCTCCCAACCCAGTATCAGGTAAGCTAACACACCGTCCCTACCCATTGAGCTGATGACACAGAAACTGAAGCAGATGACTACTGATATTTGGCAGAAAGCTGCACTTGCAAATATCAATTTAGATTCATTATGGTTAATTACATTTTTGTCAAACAGTACAATGTCATAGTATCTGAAGTAAAAAAATGTTCCCTCATTTCATACAGCATCTTACTGTCTTAAGAACATGCACACAAAGGTTTCTTTTCATCCTGTCCTGATCCTCCATGCAAAAATAATATGAAAGCGTGTAATACATTTAAGTCTTGCAAATACATTATCTGCAACTTACACTTTGGGGATACCATTAAATTATAAAAGAAAATATATCCAGATGAGCCAGTCTCCATGTATACGATAGTACGTGACTGACTGTCTAGCAGACGGAAAACCCACTCCTAAAAGACACATTTTCGAATTCTTGAAGTGCCTGTAGTGGACAAAATTTACCTTTGTTAGTATCTCTGCACACTAAGAATGTTCTAAAAGGAACATACACATTTGTTTCATATTTTAAGCAATGTCGTTCATCCTTTCTCTCCCCTATGTCTAGGAACAGTTTCAGAATTGAGAAACATTGAATTCTTATCAGAAGGCTCTTTCGACCCATCCTTTGTTAATCTGGGTACCTTGTGAACAACTGGTTTTGCGTTCTTCGCTCCCACGGGCATCTTTCATGTGCAGATTAGAAGTCAAGGGCCAATAAGTACCTTGCACCTTCTTTCAGTCCAGAGTCTTGCATAATGTGGTCTTGGCCTTGACAGACCGTTATTAAGCACTACAAAGCACTGCTACTACTGTTTAGATGGAATATACTGGCGGAAACAGTAAGGGTGAATGAATGAACAGCAGCACTAGGACGGTTATACATCTGATGGTTCCGGATAGAGATATTGCAAAAACTCTGTTCCACATTAAATCAAGTAATATATTTTAAACAGAAAATAGTCTAGTCTAACACACTGCATATTATAGGCCACAGAACCACACTCAATAACTTGGGCATCATGCGCATGGATATCAGAACGAAATAAGAAAAGGATGGGTAGTCTCATCTCTTAAATTATGTCAAGATAGCAGGAAGTTTTACATTCTAGTCTTGGTCCTTCCACTGACTTGAGAAAGCAGTATAATCAGTTTGCCTGAGTGTCACTATTTAAGAAGTCAGAGTACTTATCCCACAAGGATACTGTCAGGTTTAATTAATTATGTCTGCAAAATCCTTTCTAAATGAAAAGTGGCAAGTATGATTTATTAATTAAGTCTAAAACACCACTGCAGAATCAGGGACTGATCCTTGTTTTTTATCAAGAGAATAACATTTCTAATAAAATACATTCCAAATGGGAAATTATAACAACAGCCTTTTTGAAGTACTTAGACTTTTTTTGTGGGAGCGAGGCAATAGACTTTTGATGAGTTCTAGGAAGAGAAGCGTAATCACGAACAAGAGATACAGGAAGGCTCTCGCTTACTGACATTAACGTGGCACTAGCTAAATGGCGCTGCATGAATCATGAGAACGGGGACTATATACCTACCACTGCTGTAGGACCAAGCCAAAAGAAAACTACTCCCCTCCCTATTAGATGTCACTTGCTTGTAGTCTGACTATGTGCAAGGATCTGTGCAGGTCACCTAGGTATAGCCACCCAGAACCAAGTATGGCATTAGTAGCCCAAAACTACCTGTAAGGTGGCAATGGATATGATCTACAAAGGGCCTGATTTATGTCAGTGTGACTTCACTGCTGTCAGCTCTCATGCTCACAGGTGTATCACAGCTATAGCATGTATCTGCAGGCAGAATCCAGGTGTCAGTCACAAATGACAGATGTCATTGACCTCTCGGGGTGCAGGGGGCCCTCTTTTTTGGTCCGCTTTTCCCTACGATGGCAGCTGTGCTAGCTAAGGTAGTCCTTGCAGGGAAATTATAATTCAGTCAGTGATCATTAGGGCCAGTTCATCAGCACAGATATAAGAATAGTTCAAAACATTCAGAAAAGACGTGGATCAAAGACACTGATTCAGCACATCTACTGGACAGTCCTGTGGCCCAGCTCTTTCCTGGACAACTCCACCTATTTGGCTTGTACTGGCAAGCTCCACACCCTCAGCACCAATAGCCGGAGTTTCAGAGGAGGAAATGAATCATGTCCTCAGAATGCAACTGAAATCCCACAGATCTAAGAAAATACTTATTCATCTGCATACGTACAAATGCATGCGTACCTTGTATATTGCCACTTACATTTCAATTAGACACCATATATGAATAAAAATGCCCCAAATCTAGTGGAATTTAACATGAGGTGGCATTCGAAAGATATGGCACGTGACTATAAATAAAACAAGCAGTACCACGCAACTTAAAATACATCGACTGAATTTGGGCCCAATCCAGCACAAAATAACCACAGCTTTTCCGGGCTACACAGACATCAGGTTTGAATGGTCGCACTGCGGCAGCATGACACATAATTTGGAAATACCAACTTGTTATGGACAGACAGTAAGGGATTGTCCAGACTGGGTCAAAATGCTTTGCAAAAACATTTTAGCCAAAATTAATATAGCGTAAGAAAAGGTGGATGAAGTTTGATTTGTGAGTTGGCCCATGGGGAGATCCCCTTAATTAAATTATTACTAATTTGTTTACGCTCATGGGTGAAGTCCCTGCTTCTGGGTCACGTCAATCTCTGCTTCTTTGTTTCCCAGCTTCCTCCTTTTTTTACCACATCAACTTAAGACTGCTAGACATGAGAGCTACCTATCCATGCTCACACAGGCCTGGCCAAGCAGCACGGCTCTTCTGCAAGCAAGAAGTGTGGGACAGCCACAGGACCGAACTTTCTAGAACAGCCAAGCAGCTCAGACACAAGGCCCATCTTTTTAAAGCAGCATCGATGCTTAGGGCCTGAATTAGCCACAGGCTCTGACAATAGGCATCTATCTCGCTAACAAGGAGTTTTCAGTGTGCCAGGTGCCCCCCTGGCAGGGAAGCCCCCCTTGGGCAGAGGCAGAACTGAAGTGGGCAAATTATGCTGTCCAGCAACCGCCCTTGCCCCCGCTGCTAAACAAAAAGGCACTGCAGGTAATGTCGTTACTTGGAAATAAGGTGACAGGTGTATTGTGCTGCAGATCTCAGGGCAGCCCAACCATATCTTCACTAGTGTTTGCAACAGTTCCCACCTGAGACAGCCGGTAGTGACCTACCCTTCAAACATCCTCTAGCTGGATGGTTATGTTGAAGACACAGAAGAGATTTGAAGCTACTTAAGAATGCAGCGTTTACGTCGTCTGGATCGTCATCATACCTCTGTACGAGTTCTTTCCTGGAGAGGTAGAGGTGTGCATTTGCTTCTAACCACTTCTTCAGTCACCTGCTTATGGGTTGTTACTGCATGTCATGAAGAGCTGAGTGTGGCCTCCTGCTCCAGCTCAACTCTCACCCTGATTTAAAAACACTTTATGTGATGATGTAACCAAATCTAGCCCAAACATTGGACTTCGGTGTCTCTCCCCATCCATATGCCAAAATGCACGTAAGCTGAACAAAGAAGCCATAAGGAGAGAGCCCATCATCCTGCAAGACCTTACATGAAATTTGCACCATATTCGATTGGAGAATTAAGGGGTACACATTTCCATTACATTTCTTCCACTTGCAGCGCTTCGCAATGGCAGCACCGCCCCTTCCCAGCAGCCTGAGGTGGTATGAGTATTTCCATTCTCATGCTGCTGCTGCCAGCGCTACTAAAACAACAGAACAGATGAGCACGTTTGGAGCCATGGTCCATTTTTACCTCCTCACAGAGTCGACGTGGCAGGCTGTAAAAAGCCTTTACAACCTGGTAGGCTGCACATAGCGGTCTGAATTAGAATGATAGAGCTGTCTTGTACAGAAAAGGTAAAGCACTGAAAACTGCTTCCCAGGGTGGCTTCTGGTATCACTTACACTGGGAGACAGGGCATTTCTCCGAGCAGCACGCTCCAGGCAGATGGTGCTCAGGGCTGCTTCCTAAAACAAGAAACCAGGAGACCCTGTGCAAGACCCCGTACAGTACGACAAAATCTATTCCCTCCTAGGCCAGGGTGCCATGCTCCGGTGTTTTCATTCCCAAAGACCGACCGCTAACAATACCTGGATTCTCACTCAACCTTACATGTCTAAAATAATAAACTGGGCCCCTAAAAAGGACTGAAATGTCAAACCAACTCCAAAATTTACAATAGAAGAAATACATGTTGCCTTACGCCTTTCAGGTGTAAAAATGGTAAATTTGGTCCTTAGAAGGACTGAAACATCAGATCCACTCCAAAGTTTACAATAGAAGAAATACACATTGCCTTACTCCTTTCAGGTGTAAAAATGGTAAATTTGGTCCTTAGAAGGACTGAAACATGAGACTGACTCCAAAACGTCAGAAATACAGCTTGCCTTAAGTCCAGTTTGGGCCTCCTGCACGACAAAAACCACCCCAAAAATAAAATAAAAAAAAAAAACCAAAAAACTCAAACAACCCAGAAACCCAGCAACTAGGAATTTTTTTAAAACCCCCGTTAAGGAAAAAGAGTTCACAGCAATCAGCAGTCCGGCCAAAACCGCCCGAGGAGAGAGGCAGGGGCCTCGTACGCACCTCCAAACCTCAGGGAGCCCCGGAGAAGGGGCGAGGGCCGCTGGCGGGGGGAGCCAGGGCTGAGGCGGGGGCGAGCCCCAGCTCCCCGCCCCGCGGCCGGCCGTTATCGGCTCGCGTCACCTGACCGCGCGCCGCTGTGTCGTCACAGGCGCACGCGCGGCGGCGGTTGCCGGTGGCCGGAAGCAATGGCGCTGCTCGTGCGGGAGCCGTTGGCGTCGCGGGCGCGGCCCTGGCCGCTGCCCCCCGGCGGCGGTTCGGTGCGCGGCCTCCTCCGCGATCGCGCTCGGTCGCTGGTGAGTGGGGTGAAAAGCGATGGCGGTTCGGGGGGTGGGGGTGTGGCGGTGTCCCTTCGGGAGGGGAAACGGGTGAGGGCGCCGGGCTCCCGGTGCTGGTGGCGAGCAGGCCGCATGGCTGCCCTCGCCCCTTCCCCGCTTGCCGTGGTGCGGCTGAGGGGCTGTCGCACGTCCGGAGTGCGGGCATGCTTTTCCTCCGTGCGGTCGCTTAGCAGAGCAGGAGGGTTTGCTCTAACAGCGTCCTGTAGTCTCTTATACATACTACATATATATATATATGCGCCTGGGTGACGATCCAGACAATGTAAACTTTCCCCCATTCAAGCTGATTTAGACTGCATTTAATTCTTCGCCAAACAGGAGTTAAAAGCAGCACCACAGAGAATCTTCATGCTTTTAAGAACGCCTGATTTTCCCTTCCCCTCAGTTTCCTGTAGGACGGAAGGAAACATTACTCCTTGATGAGTTACTTTGTCAGAATGTCTCATTTTCAGTCGATCACGTGATTCAATTTTCTGGTTTTAGAATATTCCTGAGGAAAGTTTGTATGTGAAATGTAACGGGCGACTGGTTAATGATGAAGATGCACTGCAGGATGGAGCCGTTTATAGCCTGGAACCAAGACTTTGCGGTGGAAAAGGAGGTTTGTTGCTTAACTGCTTCTTATTGACTAGATTCTTAGGCAAAAAAGCTTTTATTATGCTGTAGTCTACACTAATAGCAGCAGTCCTAATCTGTTAGCACATCTCTTTTAACGTGGATGACTGTGATATAATGTCTGTGAGCTGAAATCAAAGTCTAAGTGCAAAGCTGAGAATTGACCAGGGAAGCTGCAGTTCAGCAAACAACTTTGCTGGCATAGCTCTTCTTCGCACCCCTGGTCAGGTTAGCTCGACTAGTAGAAATCTGTAACATGCATCAGAGTGACTTCAGAGTTGAAACTGTGTTTAAAAGCAGTTGGCTTCTTAGACTCCTGAGTTTCATTCATGGTCACTTAGGACAAATATGCCAGGTACAAATAATCTGTGATTTGATCATGTTATATGACCTAATAGATCTTATCTTCTCTTATTTGAAAAAAATATCCAAATGCCAAGATCCCAGTAGCCTAAGAACTAAAGAATTCAATCTAAGCCACACTTCCTATATTGACAAAATATTTTAACTATGTTACAGAAGATATGTAGTAATCATCCAAAACGATGTAGCCACCAACAATATGGGCATTCCCTAAAATGGAGCATGATGGGTGAAGCAGGTTTAGCAGAGTATTTGAGTGTAATTGGAGTTTGCTTTTTGAATCCAGTTCTCAGAACTTTCCAGCAATTGAGTTAAAATGCTGAATAATTGTGCAGCCTTGCATCAGGCTGCAGCTCAGCTTTGCCTTCTTTGTAGTTTTAGACAGAACTGGAAATAAGTATTGTTGCTATAGCTTATGAACTATTGTGGGTTTTTTTAAGTGCCCTAAAAGTGGCGCATATGGTCTTAAGTTCACAGTATAGGATGCTTCTTCCTCACCTATTGTCCATCAGCTTCAGTTATCCTGGGGTGACAGGAGTGTATAGAAATCTGTTTTGGGGGGCTCTCCAGCATAACATTGCACATCATGATCATCTCGATGAAGCGGCTAAGGTTATCGCCTAAAAAAGTTATTTTATTTTTTGTTAGATTTTGAAAAGGGGATTTAAGTTTGGTAGGGGCTTAAGGGGGAGGTATAATATCCTGGCTAAATTAGAAAGGACCCAAAATGTTACCTTGGGATGAAAAGGGTTTCAAACCATTTTGCTGGGGGACCCAGAAATAGGCTTTCACGTTAGAAGCGCTGCTCAGGTTCTAGTAAATCTGGAGTCCATCTGGTGTCATCTCAGGATTACAAAAATGAGATGAGTGGTAAGTGCTGGATACCTTTTTTCACTTAGTGTTTCGGCATTTCACCCAGTGATAGTTCTCCAACATGTTGCAACTTTCAGCTTATGTGTGATTTCAGTTGCATTGAGGGAGAGGAAAGTGTTGAATTCACTGTATTCGTTTTCCATAATTAATTCTTTTGTTGTGTACTAGCTCAACTCTATTTGTTTCTGTTTAGCTAATTCTTGATTACTTTTTTCTCAGGGTTTGGATCTATGCTGCGAGCACTTGGTGCTCAGATTGAAAAGACAACAAATAGAGAGGCTTGCCGAGATCTCAGTGGAAGGAGACTTCGAGATGTCAATCATGAAAAAGCGTAAGGCATTTTCTTAGAAGCAAGAATTATAAAATAGACTGACTATGTAGTTTACTGTTAACAAAAGAGTTCAGATGATGGGCTGTTGTAGCAATGGAATTTTGTTTTGAATACTAAAAAGAGCAAAAGCGAAATCTTAAGCACAGATAGACTGGAAGCCAACAGGGTTCTTCTGACTAGGATTATATTACTGCAAAATAGAGGTGATTGTACTGCAGCCTGCTTCTGAGAGACTGTTCTGCACCTCTTGGTTTTCTCATCTGGAATTCTTACAGTTCTTTTCTCTGAAGCTGCAAGACCATGGTCTTGCATGGGGGTACATGACCTTACTGCTGTTTCTGGCTTCCAAAATAAACTTTACTCTCTTCTCTGTAGCAGAATCTCTATGTATTCCTTCAGTAATCCCCCTGGGTGCTGTTAGTTGTATTTTCCCGTTGTCTCCCATCCTAGCAAGTGGTAGAAGCATTCAATAATTGCAGAGCAGCAAACTAATACTACATTAAATGTTGGAAATGTTCTCATTTTCACGGTTCTGTTACCTGCAGGATGGCTGAATGGGTGAAGCAGCAAGCAGAACGGGAAGCGGAAAAAGAGCAAAGGCGCTTGGAAAGGCTGCAGCGGAAACTTGCGGAGCCAAAGCACTTTTTCACAAATCCGGACTACCAGCAGCAGTGTCATGAAATGTCTGAGCGACTAGAAGATTCAGTCCTTAAAGGTATTGCAGTTTAACCTCACTTTCTTTCCTCGAAAAATAAGGCAAACTAAAAACCCTTACAGCCTCACTCCAGTATGAAAATTTAAAACAAAAAAAAATTGCTTTCAATAACTCTTTCAATTGAATGAAATTTTAAATTCCAGTAAAATTTGTTGGAATTAATTTTTCCTCTTTGCCTACTGCTTTCTCTTAAATTGCATTGAACAGCTTAACACGGATACTTTGTACAGGTGCTTCATCTTGCTGTGCTACAGTGTCATAATAAAAGCAAAATTCTGTGAAAGTAGTGTTGCTAGTTCAGCTGTAAGAACTACATAATCATTTTCAGTGAAATGATAAAATACAAACAGGTATTATGTAAAAACTAGACATTTAATCCAACTGCAAAATACCTTGTTTCACTTACTAGTCTTTGTAGTTAATTTATTTATCCATGGATTGTTCCCTTGCTGGCAGCTTGATAGTGAAACTGGAGGCTGAATGGCATGTGGAACCTGAGAGTTCAATTCAGGAATCCAATTTTATTTGACTCTGTGCCTTAGTAAAGCCATGTAGGAAAGCTTTTGGTGCTACTGACTTTATTTTGAAGCTTTGAGTCCACCTGAATGTGCACCAACAGTGATTTATATAGTAAATTGCATCTGAAATTAAAAGATAACTAGAGTTTACCACACACATGAATTGTGTACTGATGAAGTAGACTTTTAACTTTGTTTTGAAGGATTACAGGCTACTTCGAGCAAAATAGTGTCACCAGAAAGTGGCAATAGTCGGAAGCGTCCAGGTGAATCTGGAACGAATGGAACAAAATCTCGGAAAAGAAAATGTTTTTGGTAAGCATTATGACTTGTTCTTACACTCAAATATTACGCCTTGAACAGGATGAAAGGTTAGGTACGTACAAGTAAGCAACATCTTATCTGAGATGTAGATGTAAATTGGAATAAGTAAATCAAACAGGTTAAATTGGAGAACTGAAAGTAAATGTTGCTGCGTTCATATAATCCTGTCCCACCTGGAGCAGACAAACTTTATTTGTGAAAATAGGCACCCTTCCCCACCTTCTAACATGGTTATATTCTGCTATCTCCCATTGTCCTTTTGTTCATTAACGAATTAAATTTACAATTAACTTAAAAGAACTGGCATTTTTCACCTAATGTAACATGAAAGAGAAGCCTTAATGATTGCAGTGGTGTTCGGAGTAGCAATTGGTAGCCCGCATTTCTATATTGGGAATGCTGTAAAGAGATACCCGTTTTCGGGGTATGTTGGGTCCTGTTCAATATTAGCAGCTCTTCTATTTACTAAGCTATCCTGAATAGCTGCTAGAGTAGTTCACTGCAGCTCTCTGAAGTGAGAAAGAGAAAAGTGACAATAAAAAGATACGGTTTTAAAAAAAGTGAAAGTAGATTAATATTCATTAGTAACATACTGATTGTGGTAGGCTGGGATTGGAAGGATTGGATGATTGTGACAGTTCGGAATGCGAGGATGACAGTGAAGATGACTCCCCTCACGCATCTGACGGAAGTTGTCCATCAGGCAGCAGATATAATGAAAATGCTGGAAATTCAAATGAATGTTCAAGCAGCTCTCTTGACTCGGTGGAGGGTAGTCCAGCTACCAGTGCAACCGTGAAACCACTGGAGCAGCCAGAAGGTACTGGAAGAGATCTGCAAGGAGAGACAGACGCAGGTGGGCAAACTGAAATTCCAGCTGATGAAAACAGTAAAATGGCAAAGCCTGTGGAGGAAGAGGCCCAAGAAAAGAGTGAGGTAACCCAAGCACTGAAAGAAGAGGAACAACAAGAAAAGGTTTCTTCTGAGGCACAGGAAACGAACCCATTGCAGAGCACAGTAAGTATGAAGCAGTACAAAATGTGGTGTGTGTTTTTCTTCAGCTGCTTTTATTCAATCACTTTTCCCTTTGTGGATCGAAGAAAAGGGGAGGGGGTTTGTATCCTATGACTGCAGTGCATTAGATGTAAGTGCTTGAATTAGAATCATAGTCTCCCTAACAAGCTAAAAGCATCTCCAGGGTTTGATTCAGAGCACAAAAATTCCCAAGGTTAAAAGGAAAAGCAGCTGAACTGAAGATGCATCGTACGACTTATGAAAAGGGAATGTAGCAAGTTAATGGAAACTGCAGCCAAAGGCGGCTCTTGGTTGACAGTGTCTCCATGGAGAAAGTTGAACTGTAGTATGGTAGCATTGTCTTGAGAGATGCTAACTAGAATGGGTCAAGGAAGAACTTTATAAGATTAAGGTTTTAATAGAGTAGAGTTTCTACTAAGATGCAGTTGCCCTTGACTGCCTAGTATTGTCTGTCCTGAGATCCATGTTTCCCCTTGGGGTTTTTTGGTTGTTTTTTTCCTCCTTCTACATAAACAGATACACTCTGAATCCAAAATTCTTTATTGAGGGGGAAAAAAGGAAAATAAAACCCTTTTGTAGAATGACAGACTCTTATCAATACTTTTTGAGACATTACCAAACACAGGCCAATTTGACTAACCTTATTTATAACATAATTTAGCCTTAATGTTTATAATTGATGTCGGTGTTTAAATTAGAAGTTGTTCCAAGCAGATGTCCCCTCAGCCAATCAGCTGATCAGTCTTTCTTAGTTTCTAAATAAGACTTGAGTGTGGTTCGTAGAGAACCACAGTCTGGTGCAAACTTCAGTTCTTCATTGACCATTGAAAGTCTGAAAGCAGCAGCTCCTTCCCTAGAGAGGCAGGATTAGTATAAATGATGGGCTTCATCTGAACTGCAAAAGATGGTGGAAGAATGGTTTTAAAATAGATTGTCTGGTGCATGCATGGTGGAAGCAGGTCTGTACTCTTACCATACTATTACCTCTGCTGGCAGTCTGGGTTGTGTCACAGCCCTCAAGCCAGATCAGGAGCGCTGTTGACCATGAGGTTCCTTCTCTGGTGATCGACAGGAGGATGGCTGGGATTCTTTTGCTGAAGATGCTTTGGATCAGTCTTCCAGCCAAGAGAGAATGTAGCTTTTCCTCCTGAATTGATGAAAGCCCAACTAATATTTGGCAGTAAAATATGCCAATACTTGTGCTTCATTGCCCCTTGCATAGTATTACTATTAAAAATTTTTGGGTGTGATGAACCTAGGCTTATTCTAGCAGTGAAACAAAATGTGGTGCTTTTCTCAGGCTAGGGAGTTGCTTGGATTTTCTGCCTTCTTTCAGCTTGAGCAGAAAGTCTACCATCAGTTGCCACTGCCAGTGACTGAATAAGTGAAAGTTTGATACAGTTAAATAGAAAAAAGACCAAGGATGCCATCTGGTAAATTAGAACTTTGTCATCTACTGTACTGTAAGAGCTGGCAAATTTCAAAGAGGATGTTTACCATTCTTCACTGTTTACCTTTTGCTCTGTATTTGTGAGACTGTCTATTCCTAGAACAGGAAACTCCACCAATGCTGTGGCAGATGGTTATTGCAGGTGGAAATATTTTTATAATAGTCCTTGATGGACTTTTTTAAAAGTATGATGAGAATAATGAGGCAACCAGTCTTTTTTTGTATCCTTAGCAGGACAAAGGTTCTAATTCTGCTAGCGTTAATTGTATCTGCTGTGTTCATAACGGAGCGGTCTCGTTCCCATTGCTGGTACTACTTGCTCTGAAGTCCCTTTGATAACTCTGGCATGATAGATACCGTAAGACTAGTTAGTATGTGCTTTAAGTATTGAACAAAATGGGCTTAGATTTTTGTGTCCTTTTTAGTGTGCTAATGTTTGCTGGTAGTGTTTAGTGTGTGAGTAAATTCCAGCATTTGAATTACCCAGTCTTTATCCATGTTCTTTTGTGGACAAGACCCTGGGCTTGGGCTAGACAATCTATACAGGTCCCTTTCACCCTCGGTTATTCTGTAAATATACTATTTTTCCTTGTAAGATGAAATTTTAATCCATTTTCATGTGGCAGGACAAGGTGTGAACTTCAGAACTTGCTCTTTTGTAATTTCACTAAAAAGAGAGTGCTTTTATATCTATTTCTATAATTACAGTGTAACTGAATTAGAAATAACTATTCATCTTCTTTCCTGCTACTGCTGGGGGATATTGGTTATATTCTACATCTGGCTAAAAAGAGGCTGTTAGCTTTGCCATGCCTGTGGAAGCCGAGGTTAAGCTACTGAGCTGCTAGGTGAGGTGGTGGGCTGTTGGTCTTAATTCAGTTTTCTTGGGAGTACTTAATTTCCCTGGGGATAAATCCAGTGTCAACTATTTTGCCTTCAGAGGAGTAGGATTAAACACTGCCACCTACTTTTTTATTTTTCTTTTTCAGCATTCCTCTATTGCAAGTAGAATGTATTAATTCTAGTGGAATAATTTTAAAAGTTCAGTGGTGTGTATATAATTTAAAATGACCAGTGCTTCTGTCTTGGAGGCTGTGTACATCGCAAGTCTAAGCATATCTGCAGCTTGTCTGGAAACGTTAGAGCGAGCCTTTAACTAGCTAGCAGAGGCACTGCGAGGAGTAGGGCTGTAGCTGCACGGCTGGACACCGGGTACAAAGCTCACCTGGGCATTCACCCGCCTCTTGGATGTGTTATCTCCACTAAGATTTGCGTGTTTTACGACGAAGCTGCTGCCAGGCTTCAGTTTGCTTGTCCATGATGCAGTAATACTTTGCCTGGGTAGTGTAAGTACCACTAATAATGAGAATATCCAATGTAATACATTCAGAGACATCGCTGAACTTTGTTAAGTAATTAGGTGTTTGAGATAATCCTAATTGAAGATCTTCTGTAAAATGAAGCATTCTGTCTGTACTTGTTCCTTTTCTTCCTCCAGGAAGAAAATAAAAATAGTCTGATGGGATGTTTTTCTCTTTGCAGGAAGTGGAACCAATAGACCTGCTGGCATTCAACTCTGCTGCTGAAATGGAAGCCCTGGGTTTGGATAAACTGAAGACGGAGTTGATGTCTTTAGGACTGAAATGTGGAGGAACTCTAAAGGAAAGAGCAGCAAGGCTTTTTTCAGTGAGAGGTCTGTCTAGAGACCAGATTGATCCTGCCTTATTTGCAAAGCCCTCTAAAGGGAAAAAAAAGTGATTTTTTTGTTTGTTTGGGTTTTTTTGTTTTAAACATAATTTTGTATGTGTGTCCTTTTAAATTTTTATTCTGTTGTCATTCTGTACTGCCACATGGAATTCTTTGGCATGCCTGGATAGTCTTTTGTTTCTATTCTTAAGGAAGTTTGATTAACATAACACAGAGTCAGTTGCTAGATAGCAAGCTAGTTATGTGTTCAATATTAAAGGAGCCAAACTACTATCTTTTGATAAACTTTACAAATAGCTATAACAAATCTCAGTGCAACAGGTAGAACAAACTCTGTATATGGAAACAAATAAACTGAATGTTTTCTGGAAAATGGTTGTATGACGCTGTCATCGCCTATTTTAAGAAAAATAGCAATCCTTTCTTAGCTTTGTATTGAATCTCCTTTAATGTGTATTCCAGTTAGCACAGTTACAATTGTCAAATGAGAAACATTGAACTTGTGATCCAGGCTTAAAAGCTGAAGTTTCTTTATATGAAAAGAGCATTTTT
>BOSO01009172.1:21628-53977 GCA_018403395.1 Gorsachius goisagi | reverse complement strand
ACCCAGCTGGTCATGCCATCGTAGAAGGCTATCAGATTGCTCAGGCATGATTTCCTCTTGGTGAATCTGTGCTGGGTAGTCCTGATGGTCTTCTTTTCATCTACTTGCTTGGAGAGGACACCTCTTTTCTTTTTCCCCCTTTGCCTATAAATATACTGAAATTTAGAAGTAAAAATCTCTGGATATAAAATATTTGCCCAGCAGTTACTTTTGAATAAGTGATCTGTGAGGGCTAAAATGTTTGTCTCAGTCTCATAGTCTGTTTTTCTTGCATTTATCTCTTGCCCTACATTAGATACTCTGAAAAGCTATTGCACCTATGTCTTGGGAACCTCCCAGGTTTGGAATTAGCCTCTTATTTATCTTCCTCATATTTAAAACAATTTTTACATTGACTTTAAAAACTCCCAAGAACTGAACTGACCTTATTCTTCAGGGGTTCTGTTGATTCTTCTGGGAAGAATAGAGTTTGTACATGTAGGAGTCTGTACAGAACCTTATGTAGAAAACAATGTACCACTATGGCCTAAGCTTTTCAGGCTGGTTTGGCTATTGGAGAGCTGGAAACAAGCCAGGAACTTCAGTTCCAGGTCAGACTGGTGCCCCAAATTCCCTTGCCATTGCAACTCAGCATTAATGATTTATTTTCACACCATGGAATGTTTTCTTGGTTTCCATCTGCGTTCAGCCACATCTGTAAATCATTTGGTTATAATTTCTCTATAGACCTCAACCACATTTAAAATTTTAATGGTTAAGCGCTGAATGACTGTCACTTAACATATTTTATAGTTACTTCAGATCTAGTTTTAATTCACATGAGTAGCCAAAGTGTGCTAAATACCTGCTGCTATAAAATAAAAGACACCTTAAGGTCCACAATGAAATCAAAACTCTTCTTTTGGAATTCCCAGTCTATATGAGAAACACATAATGTTTTTTCCAAAGTAGTATTGTATGTATTCAAAGGTTAATTTATCAGTCTTTACTATGCACCCAGATCCTATACTTGTACCTGGAATTTCTTGTAATTGCATTTAATTAGAGAAATTGCAAAACCTTTTACATCACAATAAAGCATTGATATTTTTCTTAAGTAATTATGCAAATGATTACAATATTAGATAACTCTTCTAACACCAATCCTATGACAATTCAATGTTACTTTATAATGCTGCAGGAGCATTTAGTCATTCTTAAATTTTCTTTCTAACATGGATTTAGCTTTTGAATACAGAGTGTTCTTAATCCCATGGTTATTTATTTTTCCTAATTCTATATAATTAAAATACATGTGGTCATTATTCGCTTTTAACAGTGCTACACATTTTTTATTCCAGTGGAAGAAGGATGGGGGGTTTGTTTTATTTTTGTTTCTTTTTTTTCTCTTAGACATTTATTATACACTAATGTAACTTTGTAATGGTCATCTATTTCTTCTTTTGAAAAACATCTTTTAATCTAACATCAGGGAGCTCAGAGCAGCCTGTGAGCTCTTGAAAAGCATAACTTTATATTTACAAAAGCATATTTTGAAGAAGCTTTTTCTTTATGAAGGGAACAAAAGGAAAAATGGATTAGGAAAAAAATATTCTCCAAACTTGCAAATGTTATGCATGGAAGACTTCTGATATATTTTCTTTTTTGTTGGTTAGCAATGCTAATTACAACAATAAGAATAAAAAGCCTATTCTTCATCAAAAAGGTTATTTTTGCTTCTTTGGTGGTGTACTCATAGCTGATTACATGAAATGGCAGAATACAGAGCACAATTTCCCTCCCCTATAGAGGTCTGTTCTTCTTCTTTAACAAGATTAATGACAGATATGGTATCAGTTAAGTAATTAAAGTTTCTTTCAAAAGGGCTTAGAAGCAAAACAAAAGGATGAGCATCTAAGAAAGATAATTCCATATATAATCTGGAAAAAATTTTGCATCAGCGAATGGCTTCAAATCAGATGGTGCTAATATACCCCAACAGAATTAAGTTGTTGACACACTTTTTCTGAAGTATGTTTTTACTGAATTTTCTTACTAAATTAGGTTAATCAAGTGGAAAGAAAATTAATGCTTAATTTATGTGCAAGGCAATGCACAGTATGTGTACCATTTCTAATACAAATAAGACTGATGAATCCTATATGACAATAGCATATAGATTTCGGTCATGAACACTGTATTCTGAGTGAAGTTTGTTTGGTAAACTGTTTAATCTCTGCTTTTCAGATACTCAACCTGGTATGTCTTTATAGTAGAGTTACTGATTCTCTTCAAAAGATCTTTTTTTCCACCTATGTCAGAGGCTAATACAAAACATTTTTCTGTAGAAAATCCCATTTTCATTTGATGGACAAAGTTTACATGTTGATCATCTTCTAAAAGATTAACCTTAACTGGTTTTGTCTACTTTACCAAATATTTTCTCTTGAAAATATTAGTAGTTTAATGTGTATATTTTGAAAAGGAGGTAAGTCAGGAAATCGGCATATTTTGGGATTTAAGATCTTGTGTAAGGAGTGTTTTGGGTTTTTTATCCAGGGCTGTGTTTATGTATAGTAGCCTTCACATTGAGGTTCTGAGTATGAAATACTGAGCATATCTATAGCCACTGTCAACTTCTTTTCAGATTAGTGACTGTACTTACTCACTTCAGAGGAGCTGGAAAGGGAATCCAGGAAGGATCTTGTATGGAAAGTTATCTATCTTCAAGAACAGGTCCTATGAAAAAGTGTGTGTAGGATTGGTCTATTATATTTATGATTTAGTTAATAATTCTCATATGACAAACATGGACTGAAGAATGCATAGGAAGAAAAAAGTTCTAAAACTTGATGTGTCAGGTCTTTATAGGTTAAATTAGATATTTTAAAAACAATCTATAGAAGCAGGAGTCCACATATAAAAGACAGTGGACAGGAAGACAATTTTGTGTGTGTATTCCAGTCTGTCTAGCTGCTTCGAGCTTTCTCTGTTATAAAACCCCCTTTTCTAGTTTTTATGCATATAAAGCTCGGGGTGGAGTAGGTTTGGGGACAAAAGGAGAATTTAGAAGCCTTTTTTTGATTGCTTTTGAGCACATTTCCTTAGAAATGTCTGGAAATGTTTGTCAAAGCTCCAATATACATAGTGCCCTTTCACATTTGCATATTAACACAAAGTTTATTTTTCAGCATTTCTCTGAATTTTTCATTGCTCTATCAGGTAGCACAGAGTCTGGAAGCTCCCCATGCAACAGAGATGATCAATGAGCAATTGAATACACAAATTGGTATCTTGGGTCATTCACCATTTTCCATAATTGGCTCCTGACCAGGAAATCGTGATAGAAAAAACTGTCACTGTTTTCTGGCTCTGTTGGCATTCCCAGCTATTCACTGGTTCTGGAATTCTTCCTGCACATGACACTTTCGTATCTCCAATCTAGTTCTGTTAAATCTTGAAGTATATGTTACTTTTAAAATTGTAGTTTTGTGCTACAGTGTCTGTGAATTCCCAGCTTTCCAAAATCTGGTTTTTAACTTTTTTTTTTTCAAACAGATTGTATGGGCTTATACTGATACAGATTGGAAGTTAGATCTTTCCTGGTATTTGCCCCGTTCCAAAGTCCAATTTGGTTTTGCCCTTGTATATCCGCAGTCTGTCACTGGTTTCTGGATTGTTCTCTGCACTTTCTATCACACAGAAGCTTTCTCTCCATCTGAACTTCAGCTCCTCCTAAGTTTTATGAACAGCTAAAATGGTGGTTTTTTACCTTTTCTTATTTTATTTCTCTGGTGTTACTTTTTAAACTTTGTGTCACTTGCAATAACTCTGATAAGCTTTTCTAAGTAGAAATGCTGTGCCAAAGAAAATACTGTGTTTCTTTGTGTGTCCTATGCTAATCTGCATATTTAGCATAGAGGCCTTTGCCTTGAAAATTCTGTACTGCCACAGGTAGATAAGATGGTGTCTGTGAGTTTTTAGCTTTTCCATCTTTTCTGACACTAATGCTGAAAGCATTTCCAAGTCAATGCTAGGAATAACATCAAAATGCATTTGCATTGTCAGATCAAATAAGGAGTTCATTAAACGCACAGCCCTTCTTCCTGTAATCAAATGACTACTGCAGCAAGGCTCAATACTGTCTGTAGTCTGAGAAAAGCAAGACAACGTTATTTAAGAGGAATTTAAATGTGAGATCAAAGCTAAGAAAGAAAGAACAAAGGATACATATAAGAGATTTTTATTTCCTTTTGATAAAAATAACATTGAGGTTAATGAATAGATAAAAAAGAAAAGTAAGAGTTACCAACATATGTTTCTATATCATACTGAAAGATGAGAATTACTGAACTGAGAGAGAAATGTTTACATCATTTAAGATCAGAAAGATGTTTGTTATGTGGCATTAGAAGAAGTCTGAGAAGCTTTAATTTCATAAAATAAAGAAAACTTGAAAGAAGTACTTAAGGATAGTTTTCCATGTTTTAATGTTTTTTTCTTTATATAATCAATATCACACTATTTTGTTATTTCACCATACAGAAAAATAAAGTGTATACACTGTATTTCTTCTAATTGATAAGGAGTATTTAGAATCCAGCGAGAAAGTATATTTGTTTAAAAGGATTAGACTGGCCCTTTGTGATTTTATTCCAGAGTTACTAAATAAATTCACAACAGAAAATGTCTGTTGGTACTGCAAAAGACATAGTATTGCTATAAAAGTCTTATTACTTTATTCATGTGGATTATAGTAAGATCAATAATACAACTTCAGAAAATCATTACCATCTTTTTTTTTTCTTAATTGTGATTGATTTCAGGACTAGAAGACTTCATGTGACAGTGTCACAGACAACAGTTTCTTAGAATCTGTTTCCATTTCAGATTCCAGTACCTGTGTTAAAGTCTTAAGGAAAAACTCCAGTATGTCAATGAAAAGTTTCAAGTAATTTATCTTGATTTTGCTAAGTTATTTCAGGGATCACTTATATTTATTGTCACAATAATTTCATTTCTTCAGTCTGAATGCATCTTGCTTTAGTTTTTATCTTCCACTTTGTTTTTTGTTTTTGTCCCTCGTCCATCCCTCTCCCTCCCCCCTCTGCTTATATCTTTGCCTGCTAAAGTACAGTAACCTCTAACTTACCCATGTAAGGAAGCTACTAGAGTTCATTGTCTGTGATCATGTCATAATTTAACTCTCTCTTTCATATATTAAATCCTTTAGGATTTGGCACAAGATTTGTTTTTCAGTCTTCCAGCTGTTCTCCTGCCTGTTCCCTAAATCTTTTCCAATCTATAACACATTTGTTGAATTCTGGACTCCAGAATATGATAGTGTATGGCTAGGGGATATTCCGATGTCTAACATTAATATAATAGGACTTCTGTACCCCTGCTTCACATTTGTCGGCTAGACATATATAGGGGTCTTCAGCGTAACTCTCAGGTTATCAAATATTGACTTTTGTGGAGGCACTATTTTGAGGACATAATCCTCATTATAAGCACAATTCAGTTCTTTTTAATTCTGTGATTTTTATGAATGTCTGTAATAAAGAGCATGTTACTGTCTTGTGTCCATTTGGTCTAGATGCTTGTCACCTTGCTGTTTGATCTGAGATGATGGTCTATTGAAGACAACAAATTTGGTTTTTTTTTCAGTCTCAGTTCACTGTATCAGATTTATGCTGAAAAACAGTTAATTCCACCTGCTCCTGCATATTAGCTAACCTTTAACCATTGTTTTATAGAAAAAATACCCTGAGGTGTTTGTTCATTTTGTGTCACTTTTGTACCCTGCTATTTTGGAATCTTGTTTTTGTAGTAGTTGAATGCTTATTTGTTGACCCTTCTTGTCCTCCCCTTTTTATTATTTGCTTGCTCCCGTGGTGTTGCAGCTGTGCAAAATGCCATCCCACTGGAGCAAGTTTCTTGTCTGGTAGCTTTGTTATCTTCATTTTTGTCCTTGGTCACTATTTCATTTCTTCCTTCAGAAGTTACGAGTTTCTTTACTCTTTGGTCTGTCTGATATTCAGTGTATCAGTACTTGTCCTTCAAATGATAAAGCTGTTTCTAGTAAAGCACTGCTTGCAAAAGAGCTCCTTTCTAGAATGAGACAGAAAATAAAATATTATCCATTAGGTACAGCTAGAAATTCCTACTGCAGTGTCTGTCTTCACAGTGCTGATCCACAGAGCTTCATGGGGAAGTTTCTCAAGTTTTTCTGTTACTTATATTCACATTCAGGCTTTAGCTTGAGATACCTAACAGTTGCACTTTGGGATGTTTAGCCAAATGTGTCCCTTGCTAGACTGTGTAAAGTTCAGAGAGAGTGAAGAAATAATGTGCATCTCATTATGCTCCTCAGATTAACTGTATTTACATCTAATCCCATCAGACATTATCTGTTAGACTTGATCTGGTTCGCCAGAATTATTAATAATAAAGTTTTATTGTTTGTCTTACTGTCAAGATACTTTAAAAAAACCTCAGATGAAAAAATGTAGACAAAATTCATAATAAATTATATCATTAAATTACTTTGTGATGCAAATATCTGTTCAAGGGTGTTTTCATTGGTTCACACTTCAGCTAGAGGGACTAGTAATGTCGTTAGAACTACGAACTATATAATGTTATTTAAAATTAGATTCAGCATTGTTTTCTAGTATTTATAGAATTATCTTTAGGTTCATCTCCTTCATAGGAGAAATGCACTTGAAAATCAAAGCAAAGAATTTGTAGGTCTTTCTGCAGTTTGTATTTTCTTAATGTGATGTCTCAATCATATTCTTAAATTTATGCCCAATTTGATATTACAGGGAATTTAGAAGTGCTCTTTGCGGTGCTTATGGTTAAGCATGCATGTAACTCTCCTCGGGATTTGTATCTTTATCTCTGCATGTTCTTCTGTTCAGAGGTTAAAATGGAAACTTCCAATGCGAAAAGACAGTCATCCTGCTAAAAATATTCTGCAGAGATGTAAATTTCTTTTTGAGTTGTTCAGACACAGTGAGGCAGAGAGCTTTGTGGTCATCCAGTGTTACTAAGAGTCAAAATCTAAAGTTTATGCATAATTGCTCTTTGGATATACAGACTGAAGCATTCTTCAGAAGGTGTGAGCTGAAACAGGAAGGAACAATATTCCTTTGGAAAATTACTACATTGTAAAGACTAGAATATAATATTGGTACTATATATTATGCTATTACATATAATACCCTATTGTTCCTTCACAGTTAATGTAGAAGTAATTTTTCATTTCTTTGTCATTTGGGATCATTACCAGACTTTATATGCATCTTGAAAATGAAAAAATAATAAGTTTAAATACATATACCAGAAAAGATCCAAACTCAGCCTTTAGTGGGGTGGAACGGGGAAGCTGTAGCAGAGCACGTACTTACATTGCTTAAAATCCAAGCTCTATTAACTTAGTAAGATTCCATACATCTGAGGTGTTGGCAGGTAAAATAGAAAGGCAGGAGGGAATAAATTCAAATCACAGTCAGAGAAGCAGTAAAAGCGTCAAGAAAATGTGAACACTGATATTACTTTCCTCTTAAAAGCCCCATTTGGAGATTTTTTTTTTTATGGAACCTTCCTTTAGAAATAAACAGTTTTACTTTGAATAGAATTAAATTGTTATCAAGGGCAGAATTTTGGAATGAAGATGGCACTGTCTTAAACATCTCAAATTTAAATTCCAGTCTTCGCTTTTAACATAATGAACAAGAACATACCATTAACTTTTCTTAACATATCAGATCTCTCTTCTAATTCTGCTGCTGGAATAACCTTACTTTAAGTGGATGTCTGCTTTGTTCCACTAATGATTCTTCAGGGTTGACCATAGTGAAGGGAATCCTTGCTAATTTTTTTATTTCCCCATTCCATATCCCCTTAGCAGCTTCATAATTTGAAACAATTTCTTAAATTAGTAAACTATATGGTTAATCTGAAAATTCTTCATCTGAAAATCTGATACTACGTTGGAATTTTTTCTAGTGTGCGTGTATATAAATATAAGTAAAAATATAATATCAAAACCTGAGACTGAGATTTGTGGTAGTTAATGAATGGGGATTCATATATTTTATTCAGAATTTATATGCAGTTTGAAAATGAAAAAATTATGGTAAGTTTAACTACATTAAAAAAAGATATTGACTTAGATACTGAAAAAGATACTGATTTAATAACAGAAAATAACAAATAAGAAAATACTATTTTTTTCTGTGTGAGAACCATGATATGGCAAACATCAAATAAACTTTGTGTTTTGTGTCCAAAGGAGAAGATAATGTTTTATAAACTTTTTGAATCTCTAAATTTCTTTTAAAGTAGTTTATTTCTCTGTCTGATAGAAGAATATTGTCTTGGAAACCTCTAAGCACCTGCTTTGTCTCCTTCTGGTATTTTCCTTTGCTTTATTTACAAATGAGGAAAACGACCTGTGTCAAATAAAAGCCTAAAGAAAGTTACCTGTATAAGAACGAGTAAGAGCATGCGGGTGTTAAATCTACTTAAAGCTTCTTAACAAAGTAAAAAAATCAAAGCTTCTCAAAACTATGACTTTTGTAGGAGTTTTGTAGTTTTCCTATTTAGATATATAGGTTTGCTTTCCTTTCACCTACTAATTTTCTTTAAAGCAAGCACACTGCAGAGTTTTTAAAAATGTGTGTGGTAATCTTTGACCAAAAGTGATACAAAAGTCTTTTGGCTCCCTAGTCTCACACTGAGTCTTTCTGAAAAGAGGGGAATATTCCTTATTTGTAAATGCTGTGCTTCCAGGCTCTTGAAGTATTATTTTGATCATAGTTGTTCTTTTCCATATAGTTAATTTTAATTGCTGTATATGAATATACTGTTTTTTACCATCTAGGTTCATATGTATCCTGTCTGTTTGTATGCAAGGTAATTTGCATTTTGTTTCATAGTTAAAGCTCCAGTCCAAATTTACATAATAACTTATCTGCCCTAGTATTCTTAAGATTTTCTGGATAGTTTTGGAATTTTACATTTCTCCACACAATAACGATGAGGGTGGTTTGGTTTTTTTTTTTTTCATACCTTATTACTGCAGTGGGTTTTTTTGGTGACTAAGATACTTTGACGTTTGTGCTATACAAGTATGCAGATACAAGTTAAATATTTCTTAATTTGTAAATACTTTGGAAGTTTTAAACAAACAAAATCTGAGATTTGAAGATACAAAAAGTAAAAGATGAAAACCACGCTGACTTCACTGGTTCTTCCTAACATTTCTTTCAACCTCTCTGTCTCCAGCCAGCTTGATTTAAAGCTTGCAGAAGGATTCCTATGCGATTTAAGTGGGCTTTGAATGAGGTTATATCAATTCAGCTGCAGATTGTCTTTGGAATAATTGGTGCTGCACTAATTAACTTGGTGTTTCCCAGCCTCCTTGCAATTGCTTAGTCTTTCTTATGTTTGATTTAAACCTTGTTGGATTCTACCTCCAAAATTCAGTTTCCTATAGTCTTATAGGCCTCTACTGTGTCTCTGTGAGTTGAGTGTGTATGTATGTTCTCCCTGTAGCTCTTCTCCCTGACAGGCAGCTCTCAAAATGTCATCCTCACCTGAGTTCATCCACAGGCAACTAAAATCTGGCATTACTATCTTTTTGATTTATTTTCTTTTAACTGCTTAATGAGGCATTTGAAACACTGCCCAGATAAACTATGCTCTATGCTGATGTTATTTTTCTTCAGTTTCTTCTAAGATTTTGTTCCTTTTAAGCAGTTTATTTGCTAAGATGTATTAATAACTTTGTCAAACCCACAGTAATGAAGACATATGGATAAGCTGAGAAAGAGCTGCTTCATGAATAGGCCACATCTTAGTTTAATTCTGAAGAAGGAATCTGTAAGACTTATAGTTTGGACTTGAGAATCAGAAAGAAATGAGCATCAAAGAAAGTATTTATTTCTCTTAGGGGGACAAGTAAGATGATATTGTCTGTGTTGTTGGAAAATGTTCCAGAGACTAAAAAGTAAGCTTTACAAGTCTTCATGAGGTGACAAAAGTTATCAGTAAGAATATGTTAGAGGGAGATCAAAATCTACTTTTCTTAGGAAGATCTCTTTTTATTTGTTGGCTAGATGTAGAAATCAAGTCAGCATTAAGAGGTGGCAACACCTGGAGCTAAGGTGTACAGAGACAGACAACAAGGACAAACAGCAGCAGACTCCTGTGGAGAAACTTGTAGTAGAGAATAATGTTATTCTATGGTCCTTATGCAAAAGTTAGATGGTGTTAACTTTCCTCCAAACATGACAGAGATGCTGACTTTAATTTCATTACAGGCTATTCTAATCATAGTTTATTTTTCCTGAAGAATGTCTCTGAAGTAATTTAATGTCTTCCATGTAATTTTTGCAGTGCTGAATACAGCCTAGCATATTATTTTTCTACTTCAAAGATCTATCCAACATTTCCCTCTCTATTCCTTAGACAAAATATAGCTTTGTACGGTTTTAGACATGGTAATGGATGGGATCATGGAAATTTTAGTACTGTAAGATTTGCCCTTGCAAATAATTTAGCTTAGTGATGAAACTGAGCATACTGTGCTATGGCCTGGGGCCCCACCTCCTTAAATTCTTCTTTTATAGCCAGTGAGTCCAGGGTCACTCCTGTGCCCTTGACTGTATATTTAGACTTAATTTCTGTTCACTATTAAGATTAATCTTATTTCTTTAGCTTTTTGCATGTCAAGTTACCACCATTAAGCACAAAAGTGCTGAACAAATTCTGAGGAATGAGCCAGTGCCTTGTATAGTTGCCTTCGTCTGCTGTTTCTCACCCTCCCAGTTGTGAAGTTTCCCCAGCATATTACTGTTACCACATCCTCAGCAGATTTATTGAATCGCTAATCTGGGTGGAAATACAGTGCTTTAGTGACAATGCCCGGCTCTTCATGATCTGATTGAAGTAAATTAGAGATTAATAGATGGTGCCTTCTGTGGCATAAACTTCCGAGGAAGAACTAACAGAATGGAGGGGAAAAAAGAGGGATTAAACACTGAAATTAAACTTTGCTTTATAAATGATGGTGAATATTTGTCCTGATTGGAACACCATGTTTAGTTTAGGGGCAGCCTAGAGGCTTTGCATTCTGTCCCTATAGTTTCTGTTGATTTCTCACAGTAGCTTTTCTGTATTTCATAACTCTTGTTTAGCAAGTTCTAAACTTATTCCCCTGTGTGGTAGGTAAATACCACATTTTGCAGATGAGGCAGAAGAAAATCAGAGGAGCTTTGTAAGAATAGAGCAATTCTGTGTTCCGTTTATCTCCTGTTCCAAAATGATCTTGGATAGACTTGGTAGTGTGCACAATGGAATAGTCCAGAGATTAGTGGAAATTGCAGTAGGGATTTTATGTCATCAAAGTGCACAAAACTGACTTTATGCCTTTTGGGTAATGACTAACCTACTAAGTTGCTGTACTTAGAAAAATTTCTTTATATTTGTTCTTCGTGTGTCAACCTTAAACAAAACTGGTTTTGGCATTATAGAATAATTTAGGGTTGGGAGACTTACAAACCAGTGCTGAAGTTACTACATGGATGCTTATATCAGACATAAATGCAATATAGCTGGATGTTTGTTTTCTGCATTTACTATTGCATAGCACTTTAACATGTACAAATGTGTGTCTTACCAAAAGTCCTAGAGGCCTGTTGCTTTCAGCAGAGAAAATACTTGGTATCTTAGGGGTAATGGTTTGGACTTTAGTTTGTCAACTGTTAGATGATGGAGTCTCTTACTTTTTGCATGAATTTGGGATTAATATACATAATTCTCCTGTTTGTATATGTGTCAATATGCATTTACCTAACTCTGAAAGTTTAAAATTAAGTTTAGTGGGTTTGTTTTTGTTTTTAAATGTTGCTAGAAGTGATTCATAGTAATTTGATTCTTGGAAGCTGGAGGAATATGAAACAGAGTAATAATGTGTTATTACTGTTTCCTAAATCTGCTGCATTTCACAGACTTAAAAGAAAAATGCCCTTATTCTATGAAAGTATAAAAAAAATAAGAAAGAAGGAAGAAAAGACAGTGACTGTTGCAGAAAGAGTATTTAACTACTTTGTGATGAGTGAAGAATTATTTGATAAGGAAAACTGAAGAAAATGCTTTAAAAGACCTGCTAGAACAGGGATGACATAATTTGCCTTGAAAATAGATTCGGACATCAAATGAATGCTAAAAAGAAAAACTGATATGCTTAAGGATAAACTATTGAAGACCTGACCTGTTGAAGCCATTTATTTCTCCTGGTAATTTTTTAATTCTTATAATAGTTTCTGGAGTGAACTTAGCCTTTTGAAAAAGTTGGTTGTTGAGGAAATGTTGTGGTTTCATTCTTTAGTACAGTTACCTTTACTACTTTTCCGAAGTATGCTTCTTAACTCAGCATGCATGCTAACAATTGTGCTGTAGGAAAAGCTCTATCGCTCTGCCTTAAACAGTATCATGTTTCATATTATGAATTATAAATGTGTAACTGTCTCTATTTACTATATAAATATTTTGCATATGCACAAAATAATTCTACTTATTTGAAGAATTATTGGTTTAATATTTTAAAGTGGATTGGGACTAGTTTATTGGTACTGCTCTTGCGGCAATGTCTTTCCTCTACCTGCAGGTTTACCTCTTATGTACTTCTAGACATTTGTGTCTGATACAGCTATAATGGGTCATCTGTGGTCCTGAACTGTAGTGTATAAATGGTTTTGGCTAGCAACATGCAGGAGGTGTGCTTGTTAAAAGATAATATTAAACAGCTTTGCCTGAAAGGTGAAAGCAAATCAGCTTGTTAGTAGCAGTGATTTAGGTGAAGCTGTGGAATGAAAAAAACCACAGAAGTGACACAGGCTGGTGCTAAATGGGTATAAAGTCATTGTATGTATTTGTAAAATTTTAATCTGCAAATCGTGAATTGATGTTTGAAAAATAAATCTTTTTTTAGAGAGTAATTTGCAAAATCACAATTAATGAAATTTTGACTAAATGCCCATGCTTTTGACAAAAACAGTGACAAGAACTGTCAGTGATATGAAAAGGCATTACTCTTTCTGTGTGATATTGGAAAAAGTGGTACCATGCTTCAGTCAGAAATGCTTAATTAATGGAGCTCCATTAATTAATGCTTCTTTAATGGGGATGCATTTCAAGTGCATCTATTGAATAAGGAGTGATGACAAACTGCATCAAAAGTTGTCGGTGTGAGTGGCAAAGAAGGATGTTTTTAGCTGACCTGTGTGTTTGGTTCTGTACTAACTGATATCAGAGATGCCACTGAAGGGAGGTGATGGCAAAACTGGAATGGAAAGGGTCGTTATTCAAGGAGACCCGGCAGGATTAGTACAATTTGAGAAAGAAGTTACAGCGCTGGAAGAATAATGTTTGGCCTAAAGGACTCTGTGTATATATACACAGTGAGCAGATGAACTGCACGACTCTGAAGTGTTTGAGCAGTCTATCCACAAAAGTTTATGGAATAAATTTACCATTGGGTACACATGCCAAATTCAACCTTCGACAGACTGCTTTGCGGGAAAGGAAATAGTTGGCAGCCTATCTCCATCTTCAGCTACGGCTGTGAATTCAAGGCACTTGATGGGAGCAACGCAGCTCTCGCTGTCAGTGTCTGTGTCAGTGCTGTTTGGAAAATAGTGACTGCTGATGATTTTGAATTTTGTGTAAAACAATTCTATAATTTTATTCTAGACTTTAGAAAGAATGTATTCAGTGGTACCAGTTCTATGTGACAATCACATAGGAAATCTTTATTTTCCCTTCTCTTTTGAACTGCTTATCTTATGCTGCAGCTAATCCAAGTAAACATGTTCCAGGAGATTTTGTAATTTCAGAGGCACGAAGATTTTCTGAAGTATGGGTTATACACATAAAATGTAATTTTTACCTTTCTGGGCACACTGTGAATCTTGTTTTTCTTCCCAGGCTTTTAGTTTTATGAGGGTTGCTAATATTTTGGGACTATTTAAAAAGGTGTAGTGTTTAATTTTCTTTCTATTAGGATGTGTGTTTTCATAGATAGTAGAGATCCCCAGAGTGTCAATTATCCACTCATTATGCACTAAAGTGAAATTTTAGCTGTTAATTTTCTCTCATATAAACCAGAGTTGCCTTTCACAATTTTAAATTTTCTTCTGTTTTCATTTAGCAGCCCCATTAAAGTCATAAAAGTGTGACTAGATAGTTTGCCCTAAGGTAAGAAGTATTTTTATTTTTTTTTCCACTTTGAAAAATATTACAGAGCTTGAAAATAAAACAACACTCACAGAAACAAACAAGTAAAACAACCTGAAAAGTGTCTTCAGGTTTGAAGATAGTGCTTCTCATCTGGGCTCGGATTTGTGAAAATCTGAACTATTTCTGTACACTTAAACCATTTTTTGCAAGCATAGTGGCAAAATTCTTAAGTTGACTGCTAGTTAATTAAATAATTAATTATATGTCCTGTGGCACCAGTTTCAATTTCTAACCTGCTTTAGTTGAAGTGAGCATAAAATTGGTTGTCATAGGTTTATTAAATCCAGGATGAATCTATAATTTATATACAGTGTTTCAGAAAAGATTGTATATAAATACTGTATCATACTTGTATATTATTTTGACTTCATAAAAGTCTAATTAAATAATACTCATACACAGGTATGTTGGTGTATGTTTATCATATATTTTTAGTTGCAAATCATAATTTTACCTAGAGAATGGAGCTTATGAAGTGTATTTTTTTTGCCTAGATAGTCCATTGAAAACCTTAATGAATCCAGTTGTATTAATATCAGTAGTTGTGGGTCATCCAGTAATTCCTCCTATTTTGAGAAAACTTGAAATGTTTTTTTTAACGTGCCAATATATGATACATGCTAAGATATAAAGCAGTAGTCCTGACATATACCAGCGTGAATCTCAAGTAGGAGTCATCCTCCTTATCTAGAAGGACTGAAATATTCAGAACTGCTCCCCCCCCCCTTCATCTTATATTCAGAGTTTAAAATTAGTGTTGAAAAAGTGATTGTTATTGAGCAGCTTGTAGGATCTAAGCAACTGGGAGGTGTGACATTAGTTCAAGGCATAAAGAGACCACAGACTTTGAAAAATACATCCTTTAATAATGTTATGAATGCTATTGTTGGCAGATTTCAACAGCAGCAAGTTAATAGCTGTGGCCTTTCTAATAGTGTCACTGTAGTCAAAAGGTTTTGAGGGAATATGGGATAATTTGATCAATGAAAAGGTCAAAGAAGAGGTGCATTGAGGGAAACATTTAGGGTTTTTTTTTTAATATCACTTGAATGGAAATTAACATATAATTTTAGAGATTGACTTGAGTGGTATGAGTGCTGTGAAGTTAAATATGCTATAATTGCTTCTTACTGATGTAATTTTGATTTATTATACCCATTAAGGAAATTTGCTTGTTCTTTTTATTCTTTTCATTCTTTTTGTACCACTGATTCTGGAAGAAGAGGTAGAGATAGTTCAAAATTTGACTGAAAGCATTATTGGCAAATGCCCCATTTTTATGGTGTCACTATGAATTCATAAACTGTAGGATTTGACAGTGAAACCATGTTTCTTAAAGCCCCTCTTAAAATACAGTAGCTATTGAGTTGGCTGTCCTTTGCTAGAGCTAATCTGTAATTCAAGATAAGATTATGTCTGGAATTACTAATTCAGCAGGATCCAGAAGGAGCTCAATGTCAATATAATAAATCTGTTAAATACTCATTTTTTTTTTTTTAGGAAGTGAAGGATTGAAATGGAGAAAAATATATTCTTAAATAAAATTGAAGATTCTTTGTGTTGCTTGCATTAAAAACCTTTTTATAGTTTCACAGAAATAACACTGACATTCAGATGTTCTAGTTGCAGTGTGACTAGTAATTTTCAGTAATTTGATTTTGTAGGTATCGTTCCCCATATGAGAGTGCACTGCTGTAACTGAACGAGCGTATATCTGTATATAAGTTAAGGAGCGAGAGGTGGCTGTGGTGGGCATGTTTGGCAGATAGATGAATCGGGCCAGTTTCACATTTCAGAGCTCCCCTTTGCTTGACTGACGTTCCTTAGCAATACAGCTTGTGCTAAAGGTTAGCTCTTACTCATTATCGATCATTACAACTAAGTGTTCAAACAGATGGTTCCTAGAGATCATATCGCACATTACCTGTGCGTGTGCAACCCCACGGAGCGGATGCTGTGCCATTAGTGCTGGTGGCTGTGGCCCAAGCTGGTTGCTGAGGCCGAGGGACCAGGCTCCAGCCCTCATTGATAAGGGGAGCTGAAGCTGAAGGGTGACCTTTTTCCTCCCCATTTTTCAATGCTAATCATTGTTCCTTTATGCTCCTCACCTGCTCTTCAAAAAAAAAAAAAAGGGAGAGGATTTAATCTGCTCCAGGCAGTTCATCTCATCTTATTTTTGGGACTGGGTCTTGTTCTGGCACCACCACTCACATTCTCTGCCTGTCCTACATCTTTTGTTGCAGGTTTTACTGCTTGCTCATGTTTTCCTATTCCTGGTTTGCAATGACACCATAAGTCTACATCTGAACATGTGTACTTATATGTTGGTTGTTTAGATACGTTTGCTCAGCTATATTAGTGCTCGTATGTTGTTACTGGTTATCTGTTAGCAATGTTACCGAATGCTTACATACTGTCACTAGTTATGTTAGTGTGCTTGTGTTGGGATTCAAGTCAAGCAAGTAATAAGATCCTGCTTAGTTTACTTTCACCTCATAGATGCAGCAAGACTCTCTTTTGGCTACAGCACACTGAGGTATTTTTGTCTTGGAACTGGGGCTAAAAGCAGTAGAGAGGGGGAATTTTCTGGTTCTGCTGAATGAGTTTCCCAAGGTACTCAACAAGATTCCACAGAAATGGGATTTATTTAAAATTATGTATTCAGAGAATGGATTTTGGGCTAGTTGGCTGAAAATCAGGCATTAAAAGAAAAATATTTTAATTTGTCTTTCCAAAAATATCACAGTGCAGCGTTAAACTTTCTGTGCCTTTCTCCCCTTAAGTATAGTTTACATGAGTTTATCTTCTGGTAAGGAAAATAATCATGGGCTTGGTAGAGTAAGAAGAGCCGGTATTTAGAATTTTGAACATCTGGGCTAGCCTTCAGCTATTTAAGGCTTTAAATGTGGGGGCTTGGCATTAAATTATTTAATGATTTTCTTTGTGGCTTTCACTGTATGTTTCAGTTGAGTTATCTAACATTTTTTATTTCAGTGAAACAGATTTTAGACTGTTGACAAGTTAGTTATATGCAGGAAGGGGCTTGGGGTTTTTTGTTTGGTTGGGTTTTTTTAAACAAAAAGCAGGCACTGGATCCAAATTGGGATTTTCAGCCATGAAATCAAGTTTTCTCAGAGGTTGCCTTATTCTTTGAAGTTTCATATTCTTAGAATAAAAATGCACAATCTTGATCTTTATCCATGTTTTTATGTTCATAATTCAAAAAAAGAAAAAAGGAAATAATTTAAAATTGCCAGTAGGAAGATGAGCATAAAATTGCATTGTAGCATGAGAATACACTCCTTAATATGGAAACAGTAGATTTACAATTATCGAGTTGTTCCTAAGGAAGGATAAATGCATTTTATATTACAAATTGGCATGGGAAATAATGTGGTATCGGTTCTCATCTATGTGCAGAACTCACCAATTCCTTTCTAGGCTTGAACAAATATTACATGAGTGAGGGCTCTTGTAAAATGTTATGTTTTGAAATAGATTTCATTAAAGGTTTCTAGTGATAATTTATTTCTTCCTTTATGCCTATGTCTCTTCTCATACTAAGAATGGATAACTTATTTGCATATAAATAGATTTCAGTATTTGCTGAAGTAGAGACCTAATATGTGTGTGTCTTTTTCCATGGACGTTGTTAAATAAGACAGAATATTGCAGTGATCAGCAGTCATGAATTGTGATAATTTTCTTGGTCAAAACTCTTTAGAGTGCATCAACAGTGACACTTTTCGTGAAGACCTCAGAGTTTAGATATCAGTTACAATATCAAAACCATGAAACATCTTTTGCTTCTATAAAGGTGTTTTTCATGCTATCTCAGAAATATTTACTGACAGATACCCAAACTGGTGGCTCTTTGGATACCTGTTCTTAATTAGTACTTTGCTGTGTTTTCTTGCTATTTCTAATCTTAGTAGTATGTGAATATTTTTATAATGCAAACAGCACACTGCAAATGAATATAATTCAGTTGTCTTTTGTTTTTCTGGATTATAATGGTCTCATGGTTCTAACCACTTTAATTTAGAGATATGCGTTGAACAGAAACTTTTCATGGTATCATTCTGGTATACTGCAAAATAAATACATTTTAGTTATACCACATTAAGGATATGTGAAACCAGAGATCACTCTTAAGACTGACTTCTGTTTACTAAAAATAATGGTCAAGTAAGATTTAGTTAGATGAGTTTGTGAATTCTAAAAAACCCTTGCAAAATACACAAGGCTGCATTCCATATTCAGATGTGTCTTCCAGAAAAGTGAATGGAAGAAACTATTCTGTACCACAGTATTACCCCAGACCTGTATGTAAAAGTAAACTCCAGGCTTATACTTCATATGCCACTAGTCATTCAGTAGCTGCTACTTCAAATATGCTGCCTTGAAACCAAGGTCTGTACTTCTATAAAAGACTCTGGGAGAAAGATGAACTGCATGCCTCAATAAATTTAGTCAATGGTGCTTATACACTGTCTGAGCATGCAAACATCTTAATTTTATGTATACATCTACCTGATATAAAGAAAAACAAGTGTGAATGTGCTTCTGTATGTGCGCGTGTATGTACATGACTTAAGGGCAAATGTGCTTTTAGTGGCGAGCTTTGACATGCCTATCTGTAAGTTATTTTTACCAGCAGAGGTCACTCAGGGTAAAGTGAACAATTGCTTCATCTTTTAAGGAAGATGCGAACTTCATTATGGGCTGTGAGGCGCATAGTGAACCGCATGCATCTTCAAAAGCACACAAGCAACCTCCACTTGCTCTTCCTTTCCTTCACATCTTTGTTGCTGGATGTATTGAGAATAAAAGATCAAATATATTAAAAACTTGTAGGCTTACAGTGATGCATACCAGAAAGTAGTCAGCAAAAGTGTTGGTCTGTAAGAGTACTTATTTTCTTACTATGCTTTATAAACCAATGCAATAAATAAGTAACGTTTATTTCATATATTACTTTACCACAAAGAGGTAGCTTTCTGTGTGTTCACCTAGTTTCTTGAACAGTCTCATCCATCACCATCAATTAATACTTACTGTTTTTAAAGGTAGGTAAATAGGAATGATTACCCGGAATTTATCATGTTACATACTTTTTTCCCTCTGCATGATGACTCTGCAAATGGTGTTCTCTTAACAGATTTTCTTGTTATATGTATTTAATTGTATCTAACACTTTTAGTTACGAAAGACATTTTAAAATAGATTGTATTCCTATCACTGCTGTTTTAAGGCAGCTTTTTGAGAAGAAGAAGGAAGATATATTCCTGTGTAATCTGAATGCAGTGAGTTGTGCAGTGTAACTGTGGCCTGCTGTGACAAAAGGGTACACTGCAGAATCTGTTTTTTATTTGATAATGATGCATAAGCAGAAAATTCCCATCATGCTGTCAGAGCTCAGAGACTGACAGATATTTGTGAACTGAACAGAAGTAGTTGAAAGGTGATAAAAATAGAAACCGATGTTGCAGTTGCATTCACTTTTCTAAATAAAGTTTCCTTTAAAGTTAGCATCAAAATCAAATTAAGAATGAAGAATCAAAGTTATAACGTACTGCAGTTGACATGAATGAAATTGTTTTAAATATGACATCTCTTTCCTGGATACCAAATGGAAAATGAGTCCTCCCACAAAAGCTAGTTTTCACCTATCTGAAGAAAATATGTAGGGTTTTTGATGTAACTGTAGGACTGCTTAGAGGATTGTGTAAGTAATTCTGGAAGGGTTTGTCAAACCATTTAACATCAGAATATTGTACAGCACCTAGGCCAAAAATAAGAAAATAAATTCTTTCAGTGTTATTAATGCTATTTTTTGTGGTGGGTTTTTTTGTTTTGTTTTGTTTTTTTGTTTTTTGGTTTTTTTTTTCCTCTTAAAATCCATATGCCTGGAGGCTGTGTGACCTCTTTGGAACACTCACAGGAGTCCACAGAATTTATGCTCATACACAATTGAGATGAAAAATTAAATAAGGAGGAGATAAGGAATAAACCTAATAAGCTTTTATCTATATATATGTCTTGTGGTTTTCTACAGCTTGCATCTTTACCTGATGTAAAACAACTTAGGAAAGCCAAAAGAACTATCTGACCTTAGAAGTACCTTCTATTTAAAGCTTTTTAGGATAAGTCATAAAATAGCTGGGAAAGAGCTTACTACTGGTGAGAGGTTTTTGTTTGGTTTTTTTTTTTTTTTTGTCCTATTGCCTTATTTGCTTGGATGTCTTAGTCATATATTGCAAAATTCCTGAAGTTGCAAGCAATTGTAAAGAATAAAATTTTAAAAATCACATAAGTAGACACTTGTATTCATCTGTATCTGATGAATGTGTCTGATATTCAACAAACCAGAAGTGGTGTAGCTCTTGAGCAATTCAGTGGGAAATGGATTTCAGTCCTTTTCGAAACCAGACAAATACAAATATATGCATGTACCTCGTATAATACCAACAGTTCAGGCACCCTAGAGAAAAGTTAAAAGGATCATATTCTGGGAAGGTTATGGGCTAGGGATGTATTCAGACATATGGTAATACAGTTACTGGTTTACTTTGCATCTTTTGCATTTTTAAGTAGATGATAGTAAGAATTTTTCCATTTTTACTATAGAAACTACCCACTGAATGGTACAATAACTTCATTATCTATAACATAAAAGTGTCTTATCCTTTGTCCGATACATTTGTTGTTGGCGAGTTAATAATATGATTCAGAAACATGCAAAAAATTTACATTAAAAATACAAAATCCTGATGTCCTTAACCAGATTAGCCCCATAAAATTCTTTTGATTCATGGATATGTACTGTTCAAGTGTATCCAACTACGGTTTCACACACTGAAAGAAGTAATGCTCTACAATGCATTTACATGCTCCAGAAGAGTGTTTTATTGTCTTTAAATGTTTCCCACCAGAGATTCAAGAGCATCTTAGGTTCATAAATCTCTGTGTTTGATTCCCCTCCCCTTTCTCTGTCTGGACACAGATCCACTATAATGGCACCCCAAACAGTGTTCCAGTGCTTAAGTAGTCAATGGACTTAACTGGTTTACAGAAATGGTACTCTGGTTTAGTGGATATTGCCTTTCAGTTTCTGGAATCTTTCTTCCTCTGCTTGCAAAATTGTGCTGTGTGGAAAAATGATCTTGCTGCTTTGGTTCTAGAAAACAGGGTATGGAACCTCTTGCCTACTGCTGTTTAGAAACCTACACCATAAAAATGTATTTTTATATCTACGTTTTCCCACTATTTGTATTTGCACTCATTTGGAGCTTAGCATGTCGCTCCTTTGCATTAATAATTACAACATAATTGGAGTAACCAGAGCTCATAAATATGTTTACTTTCACAGCCTGAGCAGAGAATGGTAAAAGATGAGCTTTGCAGCATGCTTAAAGGATTGACAAGTCTAGGCTCTAGAGAAAGACTGTTCTTTCAGCAGCTTGTTTTTATTACATGCCTCAGATCTTCTTAACCTAGGATATTACGTCATAAGCTACAACAGGATCCCTTAAATAAGCATATAAAACTTTACCCTTGAAATGAGAACACTTACTGTAATAGTCACAAATTACAGAATTATCCTTCAGCTTCTCAGTAGCAGAAAATCTTACAAAAATTTAATCTTGATGTGACAAACATGCAAATAATTGCCGTGAAGTCCTTGTCCAAATGGGAAAAGAAAGCATTTGTTCATTTTCTCAGAAATGGGTAGATGAAAGTTCATCTTTTGCCTGAGCATCTCATAATCTTGCAGAACCTAAGATTAGTATCCAAATGGTGTGAGAGGGAAAGGGACCCTCTTGGTTGGTGTGTTGCACCCTGCATGCAACTCTCATGTCAGAAGGAGGGACTTCTCTCTCAGAAGGAGCAGCAATCTGCAGAACAATGTCACTGATAGGAAAGAGAGAGAGGAGAAGCTGGAATAGAACACAACACTGCCATATATGAGTCATTAAAGAAAGGATTTATCATACACAGTGCAACAGGAATTTTCTTACTGAATTACACATTGGAAAAGATGTAGGCTATATGTACAGATGTAGGGACTAAAGCTGAGGAGAGTCTACCCAGATTCCTAATGTCTACTTGAGTGAAAACATTGCCGCATATTATCTGTATCGTTGTGATTTTTTTTTTTTAAACAGAGAAATATCCTTAAATGAAACAGAGCCATGGGAGTCTTTGCCATATTGTGTTTTTTTCCCATGTAGATAACTGCCTTGAACTCTGACTCTTCTACCTGTCTGACTTAATCACATGCAGCTGAGACCAATTAAAAGCACTTGCAGATGTAAGAGCTGCTCTGTTACAGTGGCAGTTTTCTTGAATGAGGAAAATGAGGGTAACCGTCTTTTGTCTAATAAGGTTGTAGTTCACATAAAATATCTTAAAATTCCCAAAGTGGGTGGTCTTTCCATGGCCTAGCAGCACTGAGTTTGTACAGCTATGTAGGCTCTCGCTTATTTGAGAAGCAGAGAAAAAACTACTGTCAGTGGCTTTGTAAGCAGGGTGATGTGGGACCATGAATCCCAATAATTCCATCTACAGCTCCAAATTGAACTTGGAGCCTGCTATGTTATTTCCTGAACTGTTCAAGCAATTAATTTCATTATTTTCTAGTAATGTTTTCTGAACAAATTGTCTACCTAGTTGAAAGGATTAATGTAGCCCCAACTGCATCCTAACAAAAGGCTTCAGGTTTAAGGTTTTAAAATTATTTGTGTGCTTTGTTTTTCTTTTTTGGTAAAGATTTTGGAGTTGTTTCGTATTTGTTTTACTTGAAACATTCAGCAGTTTTTCCTGTAGCACTTTAGTTGTTTATAGCCCTGAAACAATTAATGTGCTTTCCTTATTGTAAACAAAAATCAGATCACACAAGTCCAGTAAAGTCTGGCACAGTCTCTTCTGTATCTGTTCATATGCAATATATTACTTGGCGTATTTCTTCATGTTTTATTAAAATATAGATTAGTTAGCAATAAGTCTTTGTTATTTTGTGTCCTTCTGTTTTTATCCAATGCTTCACTGATGGAAGTATTGGAAGAATAATAAACCTCCTGCTCCTTAGGTGGGAATATATTATCTCCATTATACACTCATTTTCCCATTTCTTGCTGCTGCATCAGAGTTCAGGGGAAGGAAAATCAGAATATATCAGAAACATAACTTCTCAAAACTCCTCTATGAAATTACACTTTATTGTATGCCCTGTAATATACCTTTTTATGCCTCAGCATTCATTCACAGTGGATTTTTCTAGCTTATATAAAATGTTGTAAAAGTAGCTACCAGTAACGTACAGGAACAAGTGAATAATACATGGGAAACAAATTCTTTCCTCATCACAAATACAAATTCATGCTTCTGATCTAGTCTGGATTTTAAATCACTTATTTGCAAAAGCAATAATTCTTCAGACCTCTTCTAATGTAGTAGTATGCTCAGAGTGCGAAGCTGGAAGCACAGATTTTCATTTTAAATTAGCCATTCCTCATGTTCTCTGCTGGTTTTGCCCTGTAGCATTGGTTGACATTTCATAGAGAGTGAGCTACCATAGGGCTGGAAAGTATATAATTATAAGAATCACCTGCTTTTTTGATTTTTCCCATTATATATCAATCAGAATGCAGACATACTTTTCATACGTATTTAATTTCTAATGAGAAGTTTTTATTCTTCATTGACCTGTGATTAAAGTGTGGCATTTTAGTAAATAAATGGAAGATACTTGCTCCATAATTCAGCTCAGCAGTTATGCTTGAGAGGCTATGCAGGTCTTTGACCTGTATTGTGTGAATGGCATTGTAAGTAATAGAGAATATATTCTTAGATAAAAACTGTATAGTACAGAAAATGCTTAATGTTTTAAAGCAGGTAAAATATAGGAATAGAAAAAGATGACATCTAGCAGCTTGTCAAATTGTCTCTTTTTTACTCAATACAGTGAGAGTGGTTTAAAAGATAATAAAGTTAATGAATTAAGTAATTCACTATAACTGTTTTCTAGTATTAAAAGTTATATACATGCTTTAAGAAAGATGTTTTGTTTTTTTAAGTAAGCTTACAAGAAATGCTAAGAGCAGAAAATTAGATATCAAACCAGAAATGAATACTTTTCAAAACTAGTTCACTAGAAAATGTGTGTTCATGTTCTATGAACTTAAGCAGATCTTGATGGTCAGATGCTGATGTTTTTCTTTCCACTCAGGTTAGCCATGGTCTTAGACACACAGTTCCTAATAAATGAGATTCTGATCCTGTTCTAATAGACTTCGTTGTTTGATTGAACCCTGTGTGCAGTCATTTCCTGGACACTGTCTAGGAAAAATACTCGCTTATTTTTTATCACAGCAGTGCCTGGGAGCCCCGATCAAGGCTCTGTTGTGTTAGTTGCTGTACAAATACACAAGGTAAGGATCACTGAGAACACAAGTGTTACACATCTGGGCATGGGTAGGGGTCAGAGTAAAAGGGAAAATATATCCAGAGTGAAATTCCAGATTGATAGTGGCAAAAATAAAATTGTAGAAGGATGATTTCCCATCAAGTGATCCTTCTGTAGTGATCTCTCAATTTTATGGTTAAAATTAAGTTAACCATAAAGCTCCTGTCCTCCCTTAACTAGTCACTGTAAAAAATACCCCCAAAAAACCCCAACACATGTTTCACAGAAAAGGTAGAAACAACCACGTGGAAACGTGGCCTGAAGTGTTTTGCATTTATGCTAGGTAACATAGTATTTGAATAGGAAAAGGAGCATATGACTCAACACCTATGCAGGTGTACTCATAAACTTACTTAATATTTCTCAGAAGCTGGAAGGCAACAGTGTGCATGCACTAAATGAAGTATGAAATGAAAAAGAACCCATGAAAAGGGTTGTTGTTTAGCTACCAGATAAAGAGAAGCTAAGATATATTTTTACATCTCATCTTTTGAAGTGAATGTTATCAGTCTCATCCATAAAATTAATAAAATCTTTGTTCTGAAAGCTTTTAGAGCTTAGTTTGGCATTTTTCTCCTCACTTCCATTTTCTATTGGTCATACTGAGCTCATAATTTCAGTGTCTGTTAGGTGTACGAAGGTAGGATGAACACCTAACTCCTGTAACCTGCTTTGATAGTCTCAGTATAGATGGCTTAGAAAGAAAAGGTTTTTAGCTGAGTTTTGCATTTAATTAATAAAGACCATCCTGGTTACCATTAATGGCATGTGATGCTCAACAGCTGAGTAAAAGGATTTTGACCTTTTTGTACTGCAACAATGTGTGCTAGAATTTCTAAAAATATTATAAGAATGTATTTGAAATAATAAAGTATTTAACTTTGAAGTTTGTGATCATGAAATGATTAGTCAGTGTACCTTCCTGGTTTTTTACTACATTGTCATCGCTCTGAGACTTGCAGTGAGGTTTGGTTATCTGAGTTTCGATTGACTTTTTTTTAAAAAAGTAGGCTTTTGGGAAACACACCTCCTCTGTGTTTTCAAATGCAGTTTTGTTTTTGTTTGTTTGGTTTTGTTTTTGTGGGGTGGGGTGGTGGTACCATTTTTTTGACAAAATATGTATCTATATGCAGAATCAGAATTTTCCCCTAGTGGTATTGTAATAATAATAATAAAACCCCTGAAGTGTTCATAGCTTTTTGGAAAATATAGCAACAAAATTACAAATATAAAGAAAGTAAGGAAATCTTCCTTCCTTCCTTCAATAGCGGTGCTTTCCAAAGTTGTCATAGGCACACAGTTATTTTCATATGTTCATTCTAATGTACATACTGAGGCCTTATGTAACCTAATGAACCAGTATAAGCAAGGAAAACTTTAACTGCGGGTAAAATGGTGGAAAAATCCCCTAGAGAAGACTTGGAGGCTTCAATGGTCTACGAAAGATTAAACTGAGGCCACCACAGACTGCCCTGGTTGGGTGTACTGTGCTGAATCACTCACCATGGATGGAGCTGCAGTAGGGAGGAGTGTCTCGATTGCCTACCTGCTGATGAAGACAGACTGAAAAAACCCCAGCCCCAACATCTCAAACACATTAGTTCCCAATGTGATTCTGCAGACTCATAATCCCTAATGTCCTGTCCAGATATCACATGGTTCTTACTGCTTTACTATTATCCCATTTGGTCCCTTCTGTGTTAGCTAATTTGTTGCCAGAAATGCCAGAGCCGCTACAGACTGGAGACTGGACCAGCGCCTCTCACCCCATAATTCTTCAAAAACAAAGCTATGCCATTTTTCAGGATGGTGTAAACACGTCTATACTGCTTCACAATAGCCTCTTCTAAAAGATTTAAATGCATGATCTGTTTCTGATACTATTGCAAATATTATTCTTAAAAGGTTAAATATCCTACTAACATACTTTTCCCCAAAAGATAGAGGTGTGTCTGTTTACAGAATTAGACGAAGAAATGTTTCAGATCTAAACCAAATCAAAACAATGTCCCCCAAAATAACATTTTTAATTTAATAATTTCATTACTACTCCTCTCTAATTTTATAGGTCTTGGGGTGTGCGATCCTGTGATGAAATCAGCTTCCCACATTTCTGCATCTGTTCCCGAAGTGGAGTGTTTTCAGGAACAGAAAGAGACCACTGCTGGCCCTGGAGCATACCAGGTTGATATTAGACATGTATTGGGGCTGACTTTGTCTGAACACAGCTAGACTGATAATTTTTTACAGAATTTTCCTGATATAAATGTAAGCCAACATCATTTTTGGGCTCTGTATATATGTAGCTGTAATAATATTATACCAAGGAATTACTTATAAGCAATGGTTTACGTAATTAATGATTTATCCAGTAGCAACCTAGGTCTTTAGTGACCTTTGCTTTTAAAAAAACTTTTCAGCTGCAGTTTCACTTAAAACACTTCAGAATATCAGGTCCTTTGCAGTTCCATAAAGTACTTTTAAAATGTACCTGAAATATTTTACAGATACAAAAACCAGAAAACTATTGTTTCAGCTAGAGATAATGAATTTTAGGATTTTTTTTTTTCATTTTCATCTGCAAAAATACACTCCTTAATTTGCATATGTTCTCTAATATTTTAATTTTAAGTGAAATTAACTATACTAAGCAGATAGGCATTTGTTTAATTTTAAATGCTGCTTCCCTTTAACCTGGCAGTATGGGAGCAAGTCATCAGTCCTTTTCTTAATGGATTTGTGTGAAAAATCTGTATGATCTAGATGGTAATTTTGTTTAGATTTTTGAATGTGGAACATTTGCAGCCTTCAGCAGAGGCAGGACTAATCTGATCATTTTTTTTGTCATCCGATTTTGTGGAAGTAGTAAAATCTGGAGAAGTTTGACAAACCTATATGGAATTCAGTGTCATAAACTGCATGTATTTAAGAAATGCTATGGTATAAAATGTAAAAAAATTTTTTTTAGCTAATAAGTATTATTGCCACGTATAACATTTTATTGTCATACAGTTAAAGTGGTCTGTGTTGTTAAAAGGTTAGGAATACATTCCTTTCTAAGCTTGCTAACTAATGCAGTATGGCACAATTTCACATGTGAAAATTACGCTTGCATTAGGCAAGTGTTCAGAATAAGTTGGAATAGTGTTTACACCAAATTTCAGATTAAAAGAGGCTGCTTTCTTTTATGGGAAATTTGAATGAGAGATGCATAAATCTAACAAGAAAACTGGAAGAGCTGTTCTCGCCTTTCTGTTTACCAAGTGTCTTATTTTCATGCAAGATAAATCACAGAAATTTTGGGATGAGGTCATATCGATTGGCTTGAAATTTAGTCTTAAATTGTATATATTTTTACATCCTGTATTGACTGCATCCAAATAAGATTGATTCTGAAAAATACAAAATTGCAGATAATACAGAACTCATGCTTGTGTTGTGGTGTAAAAAGCTCACTATCGTTATTATTATTTCTAAATAATGCAACACCAAACAAGTTGTTTTTCTGTTTCTATTTCCTTTTCAAGTATAATGGCAATGATGGCCTATTGTATTACAAAACTTTGTACAGTTTATATATTAAATTTGTGGGTTTAAAAAATATTTTTTAAAAATATATTTTTAAAAAATAGTTCATATGTCATAGTATATTCATAGGTAAGATGATAGGTAGCATTCAGATCTTGTTGTTTCAACTGGTTTTTTTTAACTGTGAACATTATTTATATTTATATAACTGGACATGTACTAGAGCTTTGCTGAAAGTCTAGATTTCTTTGGGATTTATGTTTACCATAAAAGGTTACAATCAAAGTTATAATGCAAGATCTCGGAAGCTTCACTGCGGAAGACAAAAGTACAAACACAGAAACTTTCAGGTCATATAATGTGTCTGTGTTCTGAAAACCAGACCATAGAGAGGAAAAAAGGGGGTAGGATAACCCTTTGAGAGAAATGGTTAGTCTTCAGGAGGTGGAGATTTAGCCCAGCAACCCTGTCACCTAAACACTGAAAATGAAAACTAAATGGTTGTGGTAATTTAGCCTATCTCATTGTGAAGGGCATCTAGAAAATTGAGTTTATTTATCCTTGTAAGAGAAAGAATTAGTGAGTTACCCATTAACTTGGCTGACATAGTCTTTACAGTTCAGGCATACAATATCTCCTCTTTTGCCAGCAGAAGGTTTGGGATTTCAGTAGGCATACTTGGTCTTTAGTGTGGGCTCCCATATATATTTTTGTGTTCACCAACCCCTGGGCTTGAACGTCATGCTTACCTTTGCACCATTCTCCTTTCCCGGCTTGTATGCTATCTCTGTTAGGCATTACATTGTCTGTGTATCCATATTCTTAGTTTCTTGCTCAGATATTGCGCGAGTGGTGTTTAAGACAGACTGAGAGTCACAACAGTCAGTGTAAGAGCTCACTAAGGGAGGGTACTGGAGAAGGGAAACGTGTAACTGGCTGGGAGAGACAGAGTTTCAGTTTACTTAAGGAAAAAAAAACCCCTAATTTGTTTACGTGGTGCAGTAATAAGCTTCTAGGGGATGAATTGCAGGCTGAATGACTATTTGTTTCAGTGCTGAATGGGGTGATCCGTTCAATGTCTTTCATCATGCTGCATTCCTGGCAGAACAAACATTGTGTGTGTTCCAGTGCTTTGCTAGTTCACAATGAATAAATGTTATTTTTCAAGTACTTCAGAGGTTTTCTGCTGATGGGGAAAAAAAAATCAGGAAAATACAAATTTGTATTTACTTTAAGGAATGCTGGATGTAGACAGAATTTATTGAGCAGCTTTTGAACTCAAATCAGTACTGCAGTGCTGTTGACTTCAGCAAAGCTATCTTATTTTATTCTAACTGGATGTCTGATGTTATGTTTCTGCTTTTAACTTCTCTGACTATAACTAAATGTTGGTTCTGATAATATTTTTCTATAAGAGTGCTTCTACCTTTGCCATGTTAAAAATAAATATTACAAAATACACACAGATTTTGAGAATTTTTTGTCCTATTTTGTAAACATTGTTATTTTTCATTAAAAGTAGCTCTCATAACTGCTTATGGCAATTTAAATGAAATAGTTTTTTTTTCTTCCACCTGACTAAGTTACCCAATAATTAGCCTTAGTATATTCATCTTAATTACCAGTCTAGGGGAGTTCATCAAGAGGTTCTGATTGAGTCTTCTTCATTGATTGGTTAGGATCACTGACTTGGAGGAAATGTAATGTTGTGTAATGGTTTAAAACAAAAGTAGTGAACTTATATTGTCTGTTCATAATTTGTTTCAGATACTAGAGATGATTAATAAAGCAATAGCTGTAGTAATTGCAATGCAGAATTAAATATCCCTAGAATATAACAATAAAATAAAATAGTTTGTGTTATTATTGTGGAGTTGTTAGCCATCACGTAGTAGTGCTAAGTGTAAGAAGCTTCTTATTCAAAACTTGGTGCCAGATTTTAATGTACTCTAAAAGTGTTACTGGTCCTCTAATTCTTTGAGATAACTCTGTTGGGAGAAAAAGCATTAGAGACTGAGAAACACCTCATGTGCTCCAGTTCTGGGTTCTGTGTCTGAAGAAAGCAAACAGAGCTTGTCATATATAGAGAAGAGTTCAGTACAAGTGTGTATTTTTCATTACTTGTGAATATAATGGATGTGACTTTGCTCATGATAAAGGTGCAAGAGGACATCAAGAATGAAACAGAATTTGAATTCCTGTTTGAACCTTGATTAATAATTTGTTTCTTTCCCCTTGAAATCTTCAGATCTTAATTGTCAGTAATTTGAGGCAGAGGAACATATTAAATATTACAGAAAAAGGAGGATTTTCTTACTGATTTATCCCTAACTTTAACAGTGACCTCTTCACAAGTAGAGGATACTATTTGACAAAGTAGGCAAATAAAGTAGAAGTTCCTATATTAAAAAAAAGGGACAAGGAGCAGTTCCTCTTGGCAAGTTGGTATTTAGTTTTTCTTGACCTGAGGGAAGCATACACTTAGCTTAATTATGCACTGCCCATACCATTAATGCTCTTTGTGCAAATCAGGTCTCTTAAACTTTTACAGCAGTGTTCATAACATTTAGGGAGTTAACCAGCAACAGTAATTCAATTGCTTTGCATCTGTTTGCATTTTGAGAACAAAGAGTGCTTTCCTTTTATTTAAGTGAAAAAAATCAATATGAGTTTCCCCCCCTTTAAGGGAAGAATAGTATTGAGTAAGTTTTCAAAGCCCTACAGAGGGCTCGGGGGGTGGTTCTTTGGCATTTCGCTTTAATGAAAGTTCCATAGTTAGAATTTCCCTTTGATTTAATAATGCACACAACCCTTTTATACTGTTCTAAGAAACGTAAGTATTTGTGTCCTGTCCTTAATTAATAAGTTTGTGTATTTGGTTTATGTACCACTTCTGAAAGGAAGCATATTTACTTAAGTGCCCATGTTTAGATTTACCAAGCTGTATTTAGGCATGATCTAAACAAAACAAATGCAACCCCCCAAAACAAAATAGCAAAACTGTATTGCATGCACTTTTTTCTTTTATTAACTATTTTACATAAAGTTTGTAAAGAATGCAACTGAATTTGCTTGACAAGCCTGTTGTTAATTATTCTAGTGATGATTACCATTGGGGTAACCTTTGGTACCAGCTCAAAAAAATACTTCTGGAGAGCAATAGTTTTCTTTCCAAATGCATTAAATTTGATTAAATAGTAAGAAGTTTCCTGTAAAATTCAGAGGGATAGATACACTGAAATGATTCATCGGGACTTCCCTTTTTTTTTTTGTTGTCTGAAATGTATCGATACAAGTATAAGCGTAAACATTATTGTGCTCCAAATTAAGGTTGTCTCATTGGAATGACTAGAGAACTGATTAGTAGGCAAAACAAACAATCAAGCCATGGGGCTTTGGGAGGAAAAAAACAACATGGCTGATATATTGAAAATACATTTGATGATTTGGACACAGAAGAACTGAATCTTGTATGTAATTTGAAGGAAACTGTTGTTTTTTAAACAAGTATGACTCTAGGAGGGATGCAGATTTAAGGGTTATAGCCAGACTATGAGCCAAATGTTTGGAAGATGATTTTTTTTTTTTATTTATTTAAAACCTTGGTGAAGATTAATGCTGTTATGTGTAGTAAGTTTTCAAGAAACCACCTGAGATTTGGGCCTGGAGGAAGAGAGAAGTGGGAAATAGAGATTTCTGTTATTATAGGCTTAGGGTTGATTGATCAGCTCACATATGAAAGGGGTAGAAGAGAAGCGAGGACTGATGGAATGCCATGGAGAGCAGAGAGAGAAGAAATAATATCTTGATGGCTACTGTGAAAGAGCACAGAAAAGAAAGCAAAGGAAGTACCTGGAAAATTTGATCAATAATGTTAAAAAAAACCCTTAAAGATTGAGGTGTTTCCCAATAGAAGAATCTCTATATCTTGCCTGTTAAGTGATTATTAAAATATAGGTTAGGTGCAAGCAAGTGGATGACATTTCAGCCAGCAGGGAATGTAAAAACAGCCATACTGGTTCAGACCAGTGGTCCATGCAGCTGAGTATCCTTCCTGTGGC